>JBBPDE010000002.1:8619612-8635457 GCA_037974605.1 Nannopetersius ansorgii
TTTTTTTTTCATTCTTTGTAAATGGAAAGTCCTCACAAAAGCTCTGTATGGCAGAGAAATGTAATATCTTGTTCTGTTCTGATAGAAAAAACAATACTAGTAATAAAACATTAAATAATACACTTTACGGACGAAAGCATGTTCCAATTTAACTCTGACCATTACACCAACAGGGGCTTTAATGACATTTAAATACAGAGACTTTAATATGGAGTTAGTCCCCCGTTTGCAATTATAACAGCTTCCACTCTTCTTCGATTTTCGAGTGTGTCTGTGTAATTTGTGCCCATTCATGTTATAGAGTATTTATGAGGTCAGACACTGATATTAGAGAAGGAGAAGGTCTGGCTCACAATCTCCCTTTCAGTTCATCACAAAGGTGTTGGATGGGGTTGAGGTCAGGGCTTTGTGTGGGCCAGTCAAGTTCTTTATCTTTATGGAGCTTGCTTTGTGCACTGAGACACAGTCATGCTGGAATAGAAAAAGGTTCTTCCCCAAACTGTGTCCACAGTATGCTGAAGCATTAAGAGTGGCCTTTACTGGAAGTAACCTTGAAAAATGGGTGCGTCCCAATACTTTTGTCTATGTAGTGTAGATGGTTTCTGTGTGCACCAGCCTAGCCCACAGTTGGTCTCTATGTGAGTCCCGGTGGGCTCTGTGTGGTGTATCTATGGGAGTGCTGATGATCTGATGAAGGTGTCACATCTGGTTTCACTTGTCATCAACGCTGTCGCCTAATCTTAGCACTCGTGCTGAGGTGAGCTGAGGTGAGATGGAGGCTGCCTGCCCTGACTGACAGCGGACTGATGCCGACATGACAGTAACGGATGTACTTCAGCATCCTCTTGGAAGGCTTTCTGAAGCCTGCTCCAGCATCAGCCCTAAAGCCTCGCCCCCAACAGCCTCCCATCTACAATCAATACAATGATTAGATATCAAAGAGAATGCATACACCCTGTCTATCTCATCTACATTCTCGCCAGGTTCTGTCTGAGAAAACGACATCTGAAGTAACTAATTAAGCCCTCCAGCTAATTGAGCACTGGAACAAAGCTGAAGTCTTTTGCTCTTTTTGCATGGCTGAAAATGTGTGTTGCTTCATCTGCATCATCAAACAGAAAATGTGGGCCGTTGACTGGACAGATGTGATCTTTTGATATATGGTTGCTGGAAAACAAGACAGCTTGTCTCATGTTCGAGGTGTTAGTGGCTTTCAACATCATTTCTTTTTTTCTGTTTACTTTGAAAGGGTCTAAACAACATCATCAGCTTAGATTTTGACTACAGGAAGGAGTTCATCTATTGGATTGATTCCAGTCGACCCAGCGGGCGAAGAATCAACAGAATTCGGTTAAATGGAAGTGATCTTAAGGTATTGTAAGACTTTATTATTATTATTATACTAGGTTATTTTTGTTTTTCTCTCTCTTTAACTGGGAATTTTTTTTAAATCATCAAGGTTGAGTTTAAATCATCAAGGTTGAGTCATTATATCACTGTAGTAACACAGTGCTTGATTTCAGTGTGAGTGGTGGAACTAAACTGCTAGGCAGATGAGGTCCATATATGCAAATGTTTCTACACTACACATTTTGACATCTCAAAAACTCTACACTACACATTTTTTTTTGCATCTGTGACTGTGCACTACATTTTTATGGGAAAACATGAGTGCAACTTGTTTTTCATGATAATGAAAATCAAGTCACAGTAGCCTCGTACAGGCAAATTAGCGGTTTGGTTAAGTGTGACTTTTGGTAATTAAACATTTTCACTTTTGTGTTTTGCACAGCGATCCAGTAAAGCCACCGCCGTAAAACATGCACAAAAAGGCTTCTAAAGGCTTCACAAGAAATCACAAGATGTTTCTCTGTAGTACGTCATTTAACATCAAGCCACACTGACTTTGGTCATGTATCAGTTATTGAATTTTTGAAAATATGTTGGAATTTATAATTAGTTAGTATAAATGTTTTCTACATGCCTGAGCAAAGTGACTCTGCAAGATTGTACCACAAAGTCTTATAATCAAGTCACAGTAGCCTTGTACAGGCGTATTAGTCAAACGGTAAGATTAAGTGTGACTACAGCATTTGGTAATTAAAGGATTAAGAATAAATAGAGAAAAAAAATGACTGTATGCTTTAATGTAACATACCACTGTTCACTTAGGTTGTGGGAGGACATTTATAATCAAATCTTCATGACGTACGATGGGTTTCTATTTTTTACTGCAGTTTATATTAGATCTAATAAGAGCCAAATTAAAAGCGTTAGTACTGAGATACATACAGTTTGATGTATATTAATAGATACTGTTTTAGTAAAAGCTGAGTTATTAGAACAGTAATCAAACTCCCAGATTGCTCTATTAATTGCATCTGTTTGACGGTTAAAAGCTGCATAGCAATAAAAATCAATGCTTAGCAGATCACAAGGGTCACATGGCAGGAGCACACATGTAAGCTTCTGCAGTTCACCTGCTGAGCCACCCCTTTCCTCCATCTCATTAGTTTTGAGAGTAGGACCAAAAGCCTCATTTGGCTTCATTACACTCAGAGTGCCCCCACCGCACACTACCTTCTGATTTATCTCTCCCTCTCAGTATGCCATCTCAAATTCATTAGAATTTTGGAGGAATTATTATCAGAATGCTGAAAATGGGAATAATGCAAGCTGTGATAATGTGTTTAGTCTGAGAGGCTATTGCATCAGCATACCAATGCAAAAGGGAGTTTAATCTTTCTGTATTAAGCGATACAAGCTTCTGTCAATTACCTTTCTTCAGTGCCTGAAAGTCTATGAACCATTTCACTGTAACAGAAGGAATGAATTAATACATTATAAAAAATTTAATAACCCTTAAAATGTGGTTTGTTATTACTGTCACTTTACTATAGCATTTCAATGTAATCACATGAAATAGTATTTCATGATTAACTGGATAGTGCACTGGAGAGAAAACTCCTGAAGAAATTTCAAAGATGGGTCTGCCGCGCCTGCCCTGAGTGAGCTGGTGCTCCTAATATATTGCACGGTCTGTGCTACATGAAGCCTTGTGAAAGTATGGTGAAGTAATAATGAGCAGAACTCCGTTCATTTAAATGTGGCCAAAATTTGGATGGAAGTGTGGTGAGCAAAAAGGGATGCATGAAAACAAAGGAAATTATGAGTGCAGGGCTTGGATGATGGGATGGATATGTAAGGGGATATTGTATGGAGATACAAAGTTTTGTCTCCTGAAACTGAATTAATTTGAACTGGGTCAAAAATGAATAACCGATGATCAAGGAAAAGGCAAGTGCTGTGCTGCACTTTTGTGTGTTGTGGGAGGTCACATGATGTATCACATTAGGTGGATTTCGGGTGAAGTTTGTCCGGGCAGGACAATCTGAAAGTTGAGCCCCATCCATTAATGGCATTTTTGCCATCTTTGTGGGTAAATAGCATTGCCATGGAAACTCAAAACTGCAACAAAAGCCTTCAGTTCCTATTCATTTCAATGGGCAGGCCCATAATTACACAAAGATTGCATTTACATTCAATTCATATTCTTGCTAGACAGCTAGGTGTATTTGTTTTCTCATGTAGCTCAAATCAAAGCAATTTCCCTCAGGATCAGCGAAATATTCCGAAAGATTCAGATTCTGTTTCAAACAATCTCTTCTACTTGCAAACATAAATATGGTATCAAGTGAAAGTTTAGAATCCACACCCTGCCATACGTATGTTAGATCCCCAAAGTGCTTCACAAACATCATCTTAGTAGATTTAGTGCTGAAGTTTTCTTTATTACAATGGGCTGATATTCAGTATTTGCACCTTGAGATGCACTGAACTGAAAAATGATCACTGTATTGCTGTTGGTGTGTAAAGAATCTATTTTTTCCCAATGCATTAAGTCTTATTTGCTTATTCATCTATTAAACCGGACCATTGGATCATTAATTTGAGCGCGTTCACTTTAATACATGCAAAATGGACACAAAACATGCTAAATTATAGTTATTATTCAGTTATGGTTCAAATAAGACTGCACATAGAGTGTTGTGTTTGTGAAATATCCGTCAATCAAGCAAGCGAGCTTCTTAATAAAGTCTGAAAAAGTTGTGGAATTCAGGGTTAATAAGTAAAAACCATCTGGACCTCAAAAACTCTGTTCTCTGTTAATCTTTGAACAACAGAGACATTCAGGGAATCGTTACAGCTTCTGAAAGACAGTTTAAATGCACTGATAGGGTGTTTGACATTTAACATGGTCTGAGGTGCTGAATAATTCATTATTAAAGGTTTGGCTTGTATAACCTGGAAAGAAAAACATTAATGAGGCCCATGCACTGTGTTTTGTTTTTTTGGGTTTTTTTCTCAGTGCTTTATTTACTTTTTTTCTACTCATACGTATCACACAATAGCTTGAAGCAAGCATATAGATAGCCCTCAGAGAGTAGTTCCACATGATTAAATGTTCTGGTTGGATGTCTATAATTATGTAATACTAAGATCCATTAATGACTGTATAAGTCTTGCCTTTGTGTAATGTGCGGTGCCTTGGGTATTGCCTTTGGTGCGTTCTAATAAGGAAATCGGCATATAATTGTAGTAATGAGGGCAAATGTTATAAGACCCAGCGTTTATATCTTACTCCATTGCAGCATGTGCCTGTAGAAACACAATTCAAATCTAATATTGCTCATTTTAGATTTAGGCGTTATTCCATATGATGATTGTGGTAGTGAAAATGATCGTTTGGGCCATACACAGACTTGGGGTACTTCAAAGATACATGTGAGAAAAAGATACTGTGAGCGTGGGACGTGAGAGCTGAGAGTTTTCAGCCTCTTTCTGCACTGATATATTCAAATGTTGACATTTTAAATTAGTTAACCTTCATTTCCATGGACAGCAGTGCTTCAAATCAATTCTAGATGAGATCACCAGCATACTACAGACTTTTCTTTTCCACTCAGAATATTAATGTCTTCCCTACTGCTCAGGAAGCAGTGGAGGCATTGCTCTGGTTTCTGAAGATCTTTAACGCTTGACTCAGATGATATTACTGCTAAAGGGACAGCCTTGTCTATTGGTGCAGCAATATATCTGCTTCTCCCTCCCCCCACCTGTTTGCTGATGATAGGAAAGACCTCAAAGCAAATTGCATTTCATTATGGCAGCTCGCATGCGTTGCGCTTTCAAGGTTTTGAAACATGGCACTAAGAAGCCAATTTCATGTCAGCTGGCATAGTTGTTTAGCCCACCAAGGGCTTGTGATCTGTAAAAAAACCAAATGTGAAGACAGAGGCGGGTGGATCATTTAAGTGTTCGTTTACTTAATGCTAATACAGCTTCTTGACTTGACACTTCTATGCTCGTCATACAGATTTTTGACCTGCCTTTCCTCAAACTGTAGGTTGCTTATTTGCATTTTGCCTTTAAGTCTCATTTCTAAAACATATTTCTCTCAGTTTGAATGTCAGACTGCATATTGCTTATGACTAGCATTCATATCGTGTTGCACAAGCAATGCTGGCTCTAGGTGAGAGGGGGATGTGTGCAGCCAGGCCTGAATATCTGCGTCTCCTTCTGCTAGGTTGTCCACAGAACTGCCGTACCCAGCGCACTGGCTGTCGACTGGATCGGGAAGAACCTGTACTGGTGTGATGTAGAGAGAAAGACTTTGGAAGTGTCCAAATCTAATGGGCTGTATCCCACTGTCTTATTAAGCTCTGGCCTCAAGAATCCCACAGACCTGGTTCTGGATGCCCAATTAGGGTATGGCCCCAACATGATTCATTTGGTTTTTGAGATGCCTTAATAGTGGACCTCTGAGCTGAAATGTAACGGCTGTTCTCAGGTATGTTTTCTGGATCGACTGCTGTGAACACCCCCATGTGGGCCGTGTCGGCATGGACGGCCAAGGCCACACAGTCATTGTTGACAAGGAAATCTACAGCCCTTCTGCCCTCACTATTGACTACACTAACAAGAGAATCTACTGGGCTGATGACAGTCACATCCTCTTTGCTAACATGGATGGCTCTCAAAGGCACAAAGGTACATGAACTACTTATTTTCTCGTTTGCAGGATTTGCATATGTCTTTGTGAAAAGGGAGCTCAATTCTGACTGTATACCACATTGATGAATAACTAGACCACGGGAGATAACAAACGCTCGTGCTTGAGTGTGTGAAAGCTGTGCATCTGACAGCCACCTGCACCTGAAATGCCACTTCATTAGATATGACTACTTTACACACACTGTCAATTTTATCAGCTCCACTCTACTTTGTAGTTGAAAATAACAAACTTTGTTTATCTGCATCATTGATTAGCCCCCCTTACCCTATTCATCAAAGGTCTGAACCCTTACAGGACCAAGAATAACCAGGAATTATTTGGGTGGTGGATCATCCTCAGCACAGCACGGGCTCTGACATAGTAATAGCATGTTTGTGTGCTACACAGAGGGGATCACAGCAGTGCTGCTCCAGGTCTAAGCAATTTTTGCACTTTCTATTAGATGCATCTTGCTTGTTGGTCCACCTTGCAGATGAAGTTATTGATTAGTTCTGATGATGCACAGTTTGTATTAGTCATACTCTAGCCCTTCCTCAGAGGTCAGTTTCTGAACGCAGGTTGATGGAAAATTCTCAACCCAGCATCGAACTCCAGCATCACTGCTGTGTGTGTTCCTCACTGTGTAGCATACACACTCTCCCATGCCACTTCCACATCAGTAAAACTGCAGTGCTGAGAATGATCCACAACCCTAGTCTTATGGGAGGCCCTGAACTTTGATGAACATGGAAAAATTGGGGCAAATAAATTATGCAAAGAAACAGATAAAGGACTATAAAGGGCACCTATATGGGGAGTAGAGCTGATGAAAGACGTTCATCAATATACACAATCTCCTAATCGCAATTATTTGCAATTATTTTATTGCATTGTCACATATTATATATGTACGTTTATATACATATGTTATATATTATATTATTTACTAGAAATTAATTACAATTTCTTACTTGGTGCTGTAATATGTAGTATGGTGCACGGAATTTTTCTTTATTTGGTTGATAAAACAAGTGGTCTACATTAATTTTCTATAATGTACAGAGCAGCCACATTGTGTGAATATTCTATGATAAATTAATCAATTGAAATGATTAACAGTGACTTAGTACAAATCTGGTTAAAGTGACTTGTATTAGAGGTTAAAATGCTTTTTTCTCTCTCTGAAGTTAACATTATAGAGATCCATATTCATGGTAGATCATTTCTAACTAAATTGTTTCAACTGATGCTTTCCCCTTAAGTTCCTCACGATCATATACAGGGCGTGATGGGGCTGACCTTGTTCGAGGACTTTATCTATTGGACAGATGGCAAATCAAAGTCTCTTCGCCGTGCTCACAAAACCTCTGGTGCCCATGCTGTTGAGCTTCTCAATTCCTGGCAAGCCATTAAATCCATAACGGTTTATCACCCTTTACGTCAGCCCGAGGGTAAGGATTCCCTTTACTGAGGTTAACTGATATTCCTCACATAAGGCATTTTCTCTTCAAATCCTTTTTCCCTCCAACAGTCCCCAAACACCAGTGTCAGGTGGCTAATGGGGGCTGCAGTCACCTGTGTCTTTTGGCTCCTGGTGGAGGTCACAAGTGTGCCTGTCCTACGAACTTCTACCTGGCTGCTGATAACAAAACCTGCCTCTCTAACTGCACCTCCAGCCAAGTAAGATCTCCTTCACTTAGTGTCTTTTGCAATGTACTAGGGGTGTAACGTTTTCATAACATGATCAAAAATGTATTAGAACAAGCATTCAAATGCAGTCCTGCTGTTTTACTGGGGTTCAAACACATCTTCCTAGTCTTTTCTGTCACTAGTAGGAGGGACATGTCAGACCATTTAGGGGTGAACTAGTTTGGACACTTTAATGCAGAAGAGCATACTTTGGTAATATGGCACTGTTGTAATATAGCATATATTGCTGATATAATGCTGATTTCTCAGTCTCAGCACACACACACACACACACACACACACACACAAACATGCATAAACACAGTCAGAAAAAATGTCGTCTTTTTTCAAAAAAATGATTTATTAGATAGTAGAGTAAGATACATTAGCTAAGAGAGTGACAACAGCTTGGTAAACGTATGACTGTGTTCTCGCAAATGTTCATATTTGTGCTGTGTGGCAGAAGGCCGAAGTGGCCGCAAAAATGATTTTGACAGCTTAAACAGGAGTGTTACTTTCAGAGAGGCGTATGTCATTATATTTTTGCAAAACAATATATATATATAGGTTGTGCTTACTCTTTGGTAACATTCAGTGGTAATGTTTATAAGCCTATGTGATTATCTATTTTTATTTGACACCAAGTTGCACTATTGACGTTTATTCACTGTGTCTGATGACTTTTATTTAATGCTTTTATTTGACACTTTTATCAACTCAGTTACTATCACTAATTAGGCTAAATTAGCAACTGTGTCATGGCAAATCCAGGGAAACTTTGTATTCCATTGTTTACTTTCACTTAAAATTTTCATTTTAAAAAATTGTTTCATTGAATTAAACAGTTTGAGCATATTTGGTCCCACTTTATACTGAAAACTGTGTAGGTAAACATTAACAACACTGTACACAGCAGCGATGTAGCTATTGGTAATGTATTCACTGTTACACTGTAGAGCTTATTTAGTTACACAAAATATACAATCACATACGTTTTAACCATTCGTATTTACGTAAACTGTACTACAATAATCTGTAATAGTAAATCCATCACTGTTAGTTACAAGTTATTAATGTGTTACTACACAGTTATTAGTGTCACATAATATAAAGTGGGAGTACATATTTTTGTGTTTGTTGTCGTTCAGTGGTTTGTTCAATACATTTTTAGGGAGTGTCATGAAAAACAATAGAAGAATCTAAATGAGAATCATGACTTTAACATAAAAAGTCAGAATACACCCCTGTGATGAACTGTGAGTGATAATCACTTCGGGATGTGCTGAATGAATAATTAATTCACTGGAATGTCTGTGTTTCTGTGTGCATGGATTTGTGCTGCAGTTTCGCTGTGGAACTGATGAGTGTATCCCGTTCTGGTGGAAGTGCGATACCGTGGATGACTGTGGGGATGGTTCTGACGAGCCTGCAGACTGCCGTAAGTGTCTGACCCCAGGACATTAACCAGCCCGGCCATATGGACCACACACATCATTAGTCCTAATTGTCAGTAATGGTGGTTCTAGCCTTGCTTCCCTTTGAGAGTGCTTTTCCTTGACACGTGCTATGTTGACTCAAATGGAAATTAAATGCCTTCTGTGTAAGATGCTGATTATTGTGGTTATATGTCACACTGACTTGCAGTTTTGAGGGGAAAAGTGTTCAGGGCCTTGGAATTTACTTCTAATTTACTTGATGAAAAACTCTGTTCATGAAGGTCTGCGTGTCACATTCCTCGCATCTGAAAGAAGCAGAAAATGACAGGCTGTCAGTCGCTGATGTTAATAAATGGAGCCGCTGCTATTCTGAAAAGGGCAGGTAGCATTAAATCGCAGCGAGCAGCATTTGCAGAAATAATTGAACTGCGGCTGAATAATCCATTTCAGGTGACCTCACTCCGCAGGCTTATGAACACACGTCCGTGCGCGAATTGCTGGGTGTCCCTCGGAGTTCACTGTTAATCGTCGTTTCTTGCAGCGGAATTCAAATGTCAGCCCGGACGCTTTCAGTGTGGCACGGGTCTCTGTGCCCTCCCTCCCTTCATCTGCGATGGAGAGAATGACTGTGGGGACAACTCAGATGAGACCAACTGCGGTGAGTGTCTAAAAGCACACCATAAATAAAAGCACATCGTTTTCTTTGCCACGGCAAACTTTTTTTTACCTCTCCGACACCCATGCCTTATAATTCAGATCATGTGCAGTAAACACTATAAGCAAATAATATTGTCAAAATTTTCATCATTAACAAGCTATCACTGATGTTCTCCCAAAATCTTTGATAGCGCATAACTCCCTCAAGCGATCTGTAACCACTTCAGAAAACATCAGAAAGCATTTTGATGTCTAACAGCAGTAAACATGATTTATTGTAGGCAGCAATGATACATTTTCTAAAGCGAGGAACAATGACGAGAGCTTTGTTGTTTTTCATATTAAGTATTTCCGAGCAGCTGTAGTCGGGTGCGGAAAATTGCATGGCATTGGTCAAATACCATGTTTTTTTTTATTCTGTACGTGAAAATAAGTATACACTCAAATGCAGCATTTTTCTGCAAATTTTTAATGTGTAAGCTTTTTAACATATTGGAAGAAAATCAGGCAACATAAGTTTTCACTTATTTTCACAGAAAATCAATAAAACATGGTTATTTAATCAAGGGTATGCAATCTGTGTATGTGGTGTATGCAGTATCTGTACCTTGGGTCTCCTATTTAACCTTTAAAAACTCCTTTCAGATTTTTTAAATTGAATTCATTTTTATAGTAGCCCTCCTGACACTGGATGATGACACCCTGCAGCACTTTTAACAGCGAAACCTGGCTCCCTCAGCACTTCTGCTGAAATGCCTCCTCTCTCCACAGATACATATATCTGCCTGCCGGGTCAGTTCAAGTGCACCAGGAAGCAAAAGTGCATCCCTATCAATCAGCGCTGCAACGGACAGGACGAATGCGGTGATGGCGAGGACGAAACAGACTGTCGTAAGGAACGCTGTTTCTGCCTCAACTGTTAAGCTTAATTGTTCTCAGGCTCTTAAATAGAGGGATGTTGTGGAAAAATGAGACAGACCCTCCCGAATTTCACTTTTCCCACAGGAATGTTAATGATCCAGACTGACAGATCTCAAAGTAGCTTTTATCCCAATGAATGAGTCTCAGCTGGGCGGGAGCTAGCAGTAAAGCCAGGCTCTGATTAGACATTCAGAAGCTTCAGTGTAGTGGAGACCAAAGGCCCTTCCTGCCAAAGGTAGAATTGGATGTCACTGAACAATAAAGAGGCTGCTGGCTAGAAGGTGTATTTCATTCCCTAGACATACATTTCACTCCCTTATCCTACTCCCTTAGAAACGAGTCCTTATCCTACATTCATCTTGCATACATGACAATTTTGTGGCTGTGTGTTCCAAAAATAGCCCTAATTCGTTTGTAATTGACTTGCTCAACCTCTCTTTATGCCCTAAAATTCAACTGGCTGTTTCTATTGCTGTGCCTTGGTGAGAGAGATCTGTAAACAATCACTATTCTGATTCGCGCCCCTGTTTTGGGTCTGTATAATAATACAGTCAACATTGCAACACTCCATATCAATGAAGTCAGAATTAATGGGTCGAACTACTGCAGACTGAATAAGCAGACATTGTTAATACATTTTTGTGAGATTTGAAATGGGTTGTTTTGCAACTTCATTTCCAGGTTTGGACTGTATTGCTGAAATATTACATCAAACTCGTTATAGTAAAGGACATTTTGGTAATCTTTAAAGCATTTACCATTTCTCAGTTATCAACCACTATAACCTGGCGATTATAAATGTAATAACTCTTGCCATGATAAGATGCCCAATGCCTTCTGTGTTTATTGCAGCCTAAAAAGACATTTCTATTTTGCGGACAGCCTTATTGTTTGATGGTATGACAAGTTATCTTGACCATATACATTAACTGTGATTTTTCAGCAGGTCTATTCAAAGCATCACATTATTTCTATCCTGTTGAAGATTTGTTTAATTTGTTATGGGATTATCTGTTATATTTAAACCATGCTTTAAGTGAAGGGTGTACCTTCCGTTTTCTAAGAAATCTCTCTGTTCTCTCCTTTTGACTGTCTTGAACACATGCCAGCCGAGAGCACATGTTCACCAGACCAGTTCCAGTGTAAGGCCACCATGCACTGTATCTCCAAGCTGTGGGTGTGTGACGAAGATCCAGACTGTGCTGACGGCTCTGACGAGGCGAACTGTGGTGAGTGATCTAGCTTTATTATTCACAAGTCACATATGCTTATGACCTCGCAGGTCTGTGGGAGATTGTGACTGGGGCTAATGTGAATTCTGCATGCTTCCACAGTCTCCTTGCTCACTGATGGACTGAGGCCATTCTTAATCAAGAACCACTCTGCTTTTATTAGCTGTGGCATGTAACAATTCCCCAGGGCCTGTTTTGTTGCCTAGATGTCTGATTTAGTTTGACAGTAGCACATCAGCAAGAGCCTCGCATATTGCATTCTTTCCTTCCAATGAGTCTTGGTCACTGAAAGCGCTGATTCACTGATGCCACAGGTTCTCTGAACTTGTCATTCTAGTAAGACTTGACTGGTTAGACTAATTTGTTCCATAGTGATCCTTTTCCTTAAATAGAAAAGTATCTAGTTTAGGATTGCTCTCAAATATGAAGCCCATGTGGGGGAGTCCCTTCTGGGGTCTCCATTTTCTCCCAAAAGTCTAACATTCGTGTCAGGTGAATTGGGGATTCTAAATTTAGCTGTAGGTGTGATTGTGTGAGTGAATGGTGTGTGTGTGTGCCCTGTGGTGGGCTGGCACCCCGCCTTGCACCCGTATACCCCGGAATAGGCTCCTGGCACCCATGACCCAAGCAATCATTACGCTGTTACAGAAAATGAATATATGAATGAATTAATGAATTAATTAGTTATTAATATAGTGAACATTGGGAGTCTGTAAGTAATTGGACGTTGATTAAATGATTGTTCTTTTTGATCCATACTGCACCACATTCAACACTGAAATAAAACACTGAGCTGCAGAATGTCAGATCTGAATTAAGGGCATTTTTCTTCTATATCAGTTGAGCCATATGGACATTATAGCCCTTTTTACATACTCCCACACACTTCAAAAGGCAAAAAGTAACTGTACTGTTGGCTGCTTTATTGTATCTTAGCCAGGGGCGTGTAGTTCAGTCATTAGTTTAACAGAGCTAACAAAAAGGGCTAGAGCTGAGTTTATATGTGGCTTTTAAATCTTGGGTCTGTTGTCATTAAAGCAGGCAGTTGTTCAGCTGAAATGACTAAATAAATAAATAAATAATCAGAGACATTGCCAAAGTGAGTCAGAATCGGTCATTTACCACATCATTGAGAAACAAGTGCTCACTCATTAGCTTAGCAACAAGCAGGAGACTTTTGGGTCATACTTTTAACCTTAGAAATTGTGCCTCTGGTGTGGGTCTCTTCAGTACCTTTCACTGAGGAGTTTAAATGCACAATTTTGTTTGAATTAATCTACTAAAGAATTGATAAAAAAGCAGGCAATTATGCCCCTTTCTCCTGGTAAAGTAAGTGCACCGTGCCTTTAAAATTCATTTAAGGTACTCATCTAAGGACCATTTTGTATCTTTGATGGTACATTTATATTGTTTTCACCTTACCTGAACAGTATCCAAGAGTGTAGAATAATTTCAGTCATTTTAAACAATGTGGCTGCCAATGGCAGGAAAAGGACACGTTATAAAGTGTGGAGACGAATCTTAACTGCAAATCCACCTACGTCCTTCAAAATGCAGCGGAGCGTGTTGCACCTCCCATCACAACAGTAAAGCATGCCATTAAAGCAATTATTGAAATTTTAGCATGAAAAAAGATTGAATATTCAGTCAATCTACAGCTTAGACATGTGGCAAAGCACTCGAAACAAGTAGGACCTAAATGTCGCTGCATTACAGGCCTGGTAGAGAATCAGGAGGCAATGTCAAGGCCGTAGAACTGTACTAGAACTAATAGGCTGCACACAGTGATCATATTAGTATAGTAAGAAACCATAAGTAAAATACTGACATTTCCTTTCAAGTTAAATGAATCCCAAAAAAATTTAATGAAAATACTAGTAAGAAGGAAAGAAACAGAAACTGTGACTGAGGTGTATATAAAGTCTAGTGAATAAAATAAAACACACTATTCCTAAGGGCATGTCGGGAATGTCTGATATTTTTAACTGAAAATGACTGAAGAGAAGACGCTCTTTTAGTTGTGCGGTGTATGGATTATCCCACAGTCTATCACTGTTTTGCGGCAAATATTTCCCGACAGGTTTTGAAACTTTCTCAGCTCTGAAGTGATGGTTGGTTTTGGATTAAGATAACCTGCAAGCCGTATTCCTCTGTAAAAAAGAAAGAGCTCTTCTCAAAAGCTTGAAGGAAAACAAAAGTTTACTTCCGGCTCTCGTCCAAAAATTGCTTTGCTCTTTTGTAGGTTCACATGCAATGTGGGTAATCCTTTTGTTGTTCATTTGGGTTTATCCTTATTTGTTATCTCAAAAGACAATCACCTGCTGTCATGCTTTGTTGTTCTATTTGAATGCTGAGCTGTTAATTGCACAGCCCTGTGATCTTCCCTTGCAAGAAGAACAGGACCGTCTCTCCCTGCTGTTGAAACAGAATCGATATGCAGACCATTTTTGAAAAGAAAACCTTTTCTCCTCTGGTTTGATTAAGAAAATTGGCCTGATCTCCATGGCTGAGCATAAGAGTTTTATGGATTATCACTAGCACAGTATGTGTCAGAAGGCACATCCTGTCCCTGAATATATCGCAGCGAGGGCAGCGTACAGTTCTTCTAAGTGAGGCGTATCCATCTCTCTGTCGTCCTGCATCGATTTGCTCTGTCATTTAACACTTTATCTATGACAGTCTGTGTCTAATTGTAGATTTTTATCTCTGATGGGGCAGTTTATTATAGTGTGTTAGCTATTATCAGTAAGATTAAGCAATATTTGTTGATTACATTATATATATAATCAAATGATGCTGTAGTTTCAACATGCTAGACTTGGTACCAGAGGCCCCAAAGCTATGAGAACATCACTGTATAAATTCTGATAATAAAGCACTGCATGTGGCCTCTGCAGTTCATGCACTTTTCTGTATTAAAGTTAATTGGTTTAATATGAGAGATTTAGGCATTGTTATTTTTGACATCTATTAAAGATCGTAAAAAGACATTTTAATTGCAAATCATTTATTGTTAATTGTAATGTCTTTACTTTGATTAGGTAGACAGTTATTGTCTTGGACAGTTATTGTCTTCTTTTGATGGTTTTCAGAGGCTCCTTGTACTTTGTATTTTTATGATGCTGTAACACATTAGGCAACATTTAAACAGTTTAAATAGAGTTTTGAAAGACACTCCCTCATTTTTCCTGTCAGTAGTGAGAGCTCTTAAGGGTTTACAACTTGTCAATACAGTACAAGTATTGAAGCGAAGAGCCTTGCTTTAGTTTTTAAAGAACTGCTGAAAGTATTTCTCCTAATTTCCAAATTAAAATATTGAAACGATTTAATGCCGTGTTTACAGAAATAATTCAAAGAAAACAAATCTCTTAAACAAAATGACTATAATTAGCTTTGATGCACGTCTAGTAGCATTTTGCCATCCAACTGGTCAAATTGCAGGAGGGGAGTGTCGATTACTGCAGTGTTTTTTTTCTTATTAGGGATGCACCAAATATTCAGCCAGCGAAAAATTTCAGCTGAAAATGGCAAAAAATGCATTTTCAGTTTCGGACGGGTTTTTTTTTTAATGCAACCAATACAGTTATGGCGCAGTCAACATCCTCAACCGGCACGCGCCAGATTGGATTAGAGTCAAAATGTCTGCCGTGTGGCACATTTCGATATTTCTAAGAAAGATGCACGGAAAGCCGTGCGAACAATGCCAAAATATCTAGACTTTCTCAAAGACTTTCTTAAAGTCAGGAATCATTTATCATATCAAATCAAAACATCCCAGTCGCCATGCAGAGTATGAAGCACAGAAGAGGCGAGACCCTTCGAGCACACCCACTCCGTCTGTGTTTTTGAAAAGGC
>JBBPDE010000002.1:8673080-8688441 GCA_037974605.1 Nannopetersius ansorgii
CACAGAGATTGTTCCAGATTCTCTGAATCTTCTGATGATGTTATGCACAGTTGATGATGATAACTGAAAAGTCTTTGCAATTTTTCGCTGGGTAACACCTTTCTGATATTGCTCCACTATCTTTCTGCGCAACATTGTGTTTATATTGACATTTGTTGTCTCCACATCATTGCATTCAGTTTTTATTCACAATTTGTTTAGTGTCCCAACTTTTTTGGAATCCGGTTTGTAAATAAAAAAACAGCTACTTACATATTTAATATGCCTTCACTTGCCCAAACACTGTATATTAAGAGTACATGAATTCCAATTAATTTCCAGTGTACAGGCTGAAGAATTCTATGGCACCCTACCTAGCTCAAATGTGGCCAGTCTCTGGATTTTGATGATTCTTATGGGTTTAAGGCTAATTTGTTTACCAGACAGATCTGTTTCCGTCTTGAATGCTCAGTAAATATTTAGAGAACGTCGGCCTGAAAAATTTTTCCAATGAGTGCAAAAGAAACAGCAGGTATGTGAACAGTTCCTGCTAAGTCAGCTTCAAAGACTACTCTCAAGGTTGCAATTTTGGATGTCATGCTGATTAAAATCTGTATTCTGTGACAGTAAAACTATTTAATGGTCAGAGCCACTTCAACAGCTATGTGGCAATTTGTCCAAATAAAGTCTATTAGGTACTGTCTCTGTCTCTTAGTATTCCAAAGTTGTACTGCACTGTACTCTGTACTACTTAAATGTAATTGTATAGTTATAAGTTTACATAAGAAATTAAAATTTTGCATTGACAGGATTAGGTCAGCATAATTTTTTTTACATTTGTTTCAGAATGAATCATATTTACTGTTCATTCTAGAGGACAAACTGTACACCAAAATTACAAATTTAGGTTACGATACAAATATATATTCCATATGTGAACACAAATATGGCATTTTTGAAGGTTTCAGTGGGTTACAAAAGTCCTACAAAAATATTCAACCCGACTTCAACGGGTTGATTTTGTTGCAAGTCTGTTGAAAAGTACAATTTCTTAAGTGTTCTCTATAAAGGGTATTAATTTGTCTTTGTCCTACCTCTAGAAACAATATTGCTAATGACAAAATCAGCCAAGTGTTTATGTCTACGTCTGAATTAAAATTAGTCAAGTGTCACTTCATAACTGCAATCAGTCGCATGGAGCGTGAGGCACACAGGAAAGTAATTATCTGTACATCTTTCAAAGAGTAATATTAAACATGTTTTGTGAGTTACTTGTATAATCAGTGACTGCTTGGTGAGATTTAATATTGAAAGCTTGATGTTGATTTGACACAAGTGCAAAATTGGCTGCACAGCGATGATTATTAAGAATGAAGTAGATCTGAAATAGTAGTAGCAATATTCACTATATATATAGCAGCATATATATATATATTAGAGCTGGGCATGACAATTGTTGTATCGCACGTTTACGCAGGTTTTTTTCAAAACATTTTATTCTGAAAGTTCGTTGTTTTGTGCTCATGGAGAGCAGAGGCAAATAGCTTGGTTCTTATATTTGATTTGATTACATGTTTAAGTTTAGAATTTAGATATTCAGAAATATTTGAACTGCACCTGTGTAACTGTGTTAAAGGGAACACTGCTGCTAAAAAGCTCCTTATTACTTTAAAGTGTTTGCAAAGCAAATGTTGTTGCGCTTTTGTTCATATTGCAGTACTATAAAAATAAATGTGCACAGTACACTACTTTTGAATATTGTTATTTTTTTATAAAACAATGTGATTAATCGTGATAAAACATTTTAATCATTGCCCAGCATTAATATATCATAATATTACATGAGCAAAAACTGAATTTAATGAACATGTGCAAGCAAATAAACTGCAGTGCTGTAATCCATCTATAAGTCAATACACCAATAGTAGTTACTCTGCATTGTTAATCGCAGTTTATTGCAACACAGTATGAAGTGGGATTGATGACTATCCTGTTCAAATGTGAATATATTTGTTAAAAGTTATTTCTTCTGTCAAATGGGCATTATTGGATCATGATGTATCATTAATGACAGCTGCTCTTAAGAAAAGGTGGCGCTAAAGTAAATGTAGATCCCATTTAAATTCCACATTCTTCCCGATGGCCCGCAGGTGACTCCTCTGTCTTAAGCAAAGGAGGATAGGTTTAAAAAAGCTTCTTTTTGCTAGTGTTATGCTCTTTTTCCTGCCCCAGGGAAACCGACGTGTCGCTGTGCGGTGGGGTTCACCGGCCCTAACTGTGAGCGGCGGGTGTGTGATAATTACTGCCTGAATGGGGGGACGTGTGATGTCAGCCAGGGGAACCAGCCAGTGTGCCGATGCTTAGCCGAGTACACTGGTGACCGCTGTCTCTACCGTAAGTGTGTCTGAGAGTCCACTTTAGCTCTCCATATAGCCAACCCTATTTCAATCCTCTGCAACGGTCGCTATAGGCTACTATTTCTTGTTTTTTTCCCTCTCTCGCTAATGGACCAATTACAAATTGCAGCGTTTCTGACTACCCTCACTTCTGTGAAGAAAAGCTCATTGAACATTTTGACAGCCAGGTTTGAATGATTCACATAAAAGGGATAAAATGAAAGAATGACGAAAAAAAAGATCAGTGAAAAGATTCTGAAGGGAAGGATAAACATTTACGGAATTTTAAGACGCCACAACATTCAAAAGCCGTCGCTTCTTCGTAAATTCTAGAATTACAAGTGTTTTTCTTTTCATTACGCCGAAAACAACTACAGTATGGCCGGGCAAAGAAAAAAAAGACTGTTTGAGCAGAAAGGCAATTTCCCTGTTCAGCAAGCGCTTGAACAGTTTTGCTTAAAGAGGGTAATAAATGCCGCAGAGACAACCTTGAGGTGTTCCTGAACTCTACTGATAAATTATTTCCTCTGTTACGTAGTTTTTGCTGTTCTAATTTGTAGGAAAACAATTTTATCTGGCTACTAAGAATGTATTTTTACTGTTGTGCACCCAGGGGTTGGTAATACGTCCTCTGTGTACGAGATATTTGACGTGGATAATTAAGACTCATTAAAGCTTTGTAAAGTCCAATTAAAGCAGAAGATAATATAGAGGGCATTTGTGCATGAATCCTAATTTAAAAACTGTTTTGTTTCTGTTTGTGTGTGTGTTTTGTTTCTTTTCCCCATGACAGACATCTGTCACCATTACTGTGTAAACTCCAAGGCCTGCACGCTGTCTAGCTCTGGCCATGTGGAGTGTGTTTGTCCAGCTCGATTTGAAGGGATCAAATGTGACGTTGATAAGTGCCTACGGTGCCATGGAGCTCCGTGTATTATTGATGGAGAGACAGGAGATGTCGCCTGCAAGTATGTTTTAGAATGCATGGCAGTTGTTTTTCCCTCCTTTTTAACTTTAAACTGGTTGATAGGGTTAAACAGAATGGACATCAAGTGTGAAACATTTCTACAACAAAGAACAACCTGTAATCACTTGTTGGTCATGCATCAGATCTATTACATTCAGATAAAGTGTTGAATGTACATAAATATTACATTTCATTTTAATTATATCTGCCCATCTGCGCTGCCTCTGTCTTGAAGCTGTACCAGCGGCAGAATAGCATCCAGCTGCCAGCTGTGTGATGGCTACTGCTACAATGGAGGCACCTGTCATCTGGACCCCGATACTAACCTGCCCTTCTGCCAGTGAGTAATGGCTTAATAACCTTCTTTTGTCTCAGTCCAAATCTCGGCAATTAGATGCACACAGCGAAACGCCTTGTAGAGCCTCTGCATTTATTTGTGAAACGTCGCACAGATGCCAGAAAAGGCTCTGATGCATTACTCACCACTGGGGTCTAAAGCAGCTTAGCAAGAGGCAGTTTGTTGGCACTCAGTTTAATGCACTTTGCTTTAGTGCTAATTTTGTATCTTACAAATCTGCATTTTCTTCAAAGGAGCAGGCTGTCGTGTACACACAGTATAAAGAAGATGCCGTCTGTGAGAAAAAGCATTCATGACCTATGAAATTGCCACAAGAGCATAGATGCACAGTTTTTTGATGTAGAATAAATAGATAAATACAAAATGTGTTTTCTCCCTTACCTACCTCACAGATGCATCTGAGGAAACCACACTCAATACATCATTGATTACTGAAGCCTTAGGAAAGTGCATGTTAATTTGAGATGCAATGCAAGTGCATGATATGGACATAGCAAAGCACTTTTCTTATGATCACAGCTTCTTATAAGCACCATATGTCCAAACATTTATAGACACCTGCTTATCCAACATATCTACTGAAATCAGGGATACCAGTAGTAGGTTTGTCCCCATTTTTTGCAGAAAAAGCCTTGGGACTGTTTTACACTAGAAGTTGGAACATTAGCTATGAGGATCTGATAGCATGCAACCACACCATTACTCAGTGGAGCTCCATCACTGCAGAAAATGACCATATGCTCATGTCCAGCTGCTCCAGAGTGTCCCGTTCTATTGGTGGTGGTTCTCTATGAAAATTATACAACATGTCTAATTTGCGTCAGCAATGGGTACATATTAAAGTAGATGATTTCACTAATTAGTAGAAGTGTACATCAGAGGTACAATGGTACATTTAGTATCGCAATCCTACAAGCATACTTTTTTCTTACTAATTGTCAGGTCCGAGGGGGCTAGCCCCCTTCAGTCCTGAGCTTCCTTGGGGGGAAAAGGGCAAACAGGAGAGCAGGACTCCATGCTGTGTTGTACGTTTATTTACCAAAACACGTGAAAAAGAAACCTGGCACAATGGCTGCAAGAAAAAACAGAAAACCAGAGTACAGATACCAGACTCAGCATAAATATGCATTTAATGAGGTGTCAAAATGAGGTGATGGACAGATACTGAGAATAACATAAACAGGACTTAAATATCAACAGAAATCAGGGGCAAAAACAAACCAGGTGGAACTCAAAAGCATGTGAAACATGAACACAAGACAGCTGAAACCAAGACAGGTGACAACAGAACCAAACAGACAGGAATGTCAAAATAAAAGACCCCAAAACATGAGCAAAACAGAACAGAAAAAACAACCGAAAAGCAGTGGCCCTCACCGGCCACTGGGCGAACCGTGACACTAATGTATTTTTTTAATATAACAGCTATGTTTTATCTCACATAGTGTAGACTATGTGCTGTAATCTTCCTTGTCTTGTACATTAGGTTATGTTCTTGTCGTGTTGGTGAGAACAGTAGACGAGCGAACGAAAGTGTGATTAAAAAGAATTAAATTACAGCCAATTCTGTTCTGGTATCAAGCTGAAACAGGGAGTTTTATATTCATGTTGAAAAGTCTTGCCAATTGCACCAAATTGTCTTTGTAGTTTAAATGACATTCGTGGCAATCTCTGACACAATTGAGAAGATAAAATCAATTTCTATGCAAATGATCTCAACTGGTTTTCTGTGAGGTTAAAACATCCTGATAACGTGTTTTATTCACCACCTCCCGAGCCCAGAAAATGTGTGCATGGATTTATCTTCCCATGTAGAGAAGTCATTATGGTTGACCTTAAATGCAGGCTAAATGAATTTCCTATCAAGAAGACATTTTTAAACCATGAATCTCCTCATGAAAAGTGAATAATGTTGTTGTCATGCAGACAATGTTGTTGTCATGCAGAACTTTAACCCACAGTGTAGGGAAGCAAATATTTAATTTGCTCACTGTGCATATATATACATCAAGTATACAAATATACTAATGTCTTTTAATAGAGGTGTGTTGAAATAAAAATAATGTTATGAAAAATGTTCACACAACACAAATTAATAGCTTAATAATTTATTGCGAAGCCATGGTTGACTTTGGGATGACTGTGGTAAGAAAGAATTTCCTTTTTGCTGTGTTATAGTTTAACTTCGGACATATTTAATTAGGTTAAAGGGGATGAATTTCAAATCTTTATGTACATTTCTCTGCATCATACAAAGAACTAAACCTGCTTTTATAGAAATAAGTCTTGTATATCTCACAGTTCCCTAATGTTTCCTTTTTTTTGTGCGTTATAGAGAAGCCGTCTCATATCATCTCCCATTTTCGCACTGTGGCTGCAGTGTTCTTGGGTGCATATGTGCAAGCCACCTTTCACAAAAAATGTATTATTACCAAAGAGTTCTGTTTTTGTATGGTTTGGTAAGAGTATGTTGTTCCAACATTCTGGTTGATCTAAATGTTACTGTGCATTTTGTATGGGAACAGTGTTCATGCACTTTTTCATTTTTTATTGCTCCCTGTAACCACATTGCCTGCTTCTTTCAGCTCGTCCTGCAACTCTTTTTGAGGGATCTCTGGCTTCTCTCTTACCTTCCTTACCATTTGTTTAAAAGAAATCATGCATGGCACACCTGGTTGAGGGATATTAGCACTGGTGCAACAAACTTTTAATTTGCATTTTACTGAACCAGTACTTGCAGGAATGTCTTTGCTAGAGCTCTCTCAAGCTTCCATTTAAGTATTGTTTAACAATCCTGTCCCTGAGAGATTTTGGAAGCTCCTTCACCATGTTTGCTACCATAATTGCATGAAATCCTCCCAACCAATCTTTTGTGATTACAGCAGTTTTGTCAAAAGTAATGCTTATAACATTGTGTTTTTTTTAATATAACTTTTAGATTTGTATTATAGTGTATTATAGTATTGGAGAAAATGACTTTATGCTCATGTATGCATACTTACATTTGTAAAAAGACAAAAGATTTTAAGGTTTTTTTTAAAAGTCATTTATTTTTTAAAAGGCTCAACTCTCCTCATGCAGCCCTTTCTACTTAACCCAGATGATTACATTTTAGTGCAACAAAATCAGTGCTTTTTGAATATCCTCATCGTTATCGTCACTGTTATTTTGCTTCTGACTGAGTTTATAGCAACATTGGAGTTCTACTGAATATGTAGTGGTTGTCTTTTTTGTGCATAGTGTTAAATTAGACTTCTCAGCTCTGTTGAGGAGACATTCTGGCATTAACTTTTTCTTAGTGAACTTATTCCAAGTTTTCAAATCGACTCTTTTGTAGCAGGGTTAGTCATCACCTCCTGTTGATCGGTATAATTAAGTCTGATTGAGGTACTGTTGAAGGTCTGAGCTTTCAAATTTCTTGAGCACTGTGTGGGATGTGATGTAACTAACCACCTCTTCATGTATGATGGCAAGTGACATTTGTTTCTACCTCGCAATGACTGTTGTACTTTTGTTCACGCCTAGATTAATGAGGGTCGTGCATTTTGCTGAATGACCCACAGTTTTGTTATATGCCTCACATCACTGCAATTTTTTGCAGCTGCACAGCTGGGTTCAAGAACCAGCGCTGTGATGAGCTGGCCAACCCCTGTGATTACTACTGTCAGAATGAAGGGATTTGCACAATAACCTCCCTTAACAAACCCCGCTGCAAGTAGGTCCCACCTCTGTACCTATACAACACCAGCCCCACTCCAACCCACGCCACCCCACCAAACCCACTCAGATGGCTTCATCTCCACCCAGTTCCATCGCCAGTGGACCTTCAACACACACAAAACCTGTGCACAGAACATATTCACTGTCTCAGCCCTGTTCCTCATACCCATTCCATGTCTGGAGTACACAGCATAATCAGTATAATCATACAGTATATGTAGTCTGTACCGCTGTGAACGTTTTACAGTTTGATATCCATACATGGTCTAAATGATATCGTGTGATGGTACAACAACATTGTTTCAATTAATCTGTTTCTTCTTACATTTTACACATTTCACATTGTAATGATTTGTAGCTTTGTAGTAAGTCTGTGACTGGTCTAAGCAAGTATCTGTATTCCCATCATGCCATAGAGGTACATGATATAATGGTACAGTAATGCTACCACTATAAATAAAGATAGCTCTTTCTCTGCCCATATGTTGGCTATTTTCTAAGCATAGTTTGCATGTTTTTAAGCTTTCCCTGTGCGGTGTAGCTGTCTAAGGTGTACATTTTAGCAGTAAGTAATGTTCAGCATTAAAAAAAAAAATCGTATTTATTCCTGAGAATGAATACAACTAAGAGCACGCAAACTAATCTGGAGGAGTGTGAAACTTATTTAGAGTCCGCTGAGCTGAGCTGAGCTGGGCTGCTGTGTTCTGCTGGTGGAAAAAAACATGATTAACCATTTCTTCTTCCATTTAAGTGCCTTTTAAGCATGTCAGTTACCAGTTCACATGGATTATTTAACATCATTAAATAATGCAATATTATCAAAAATGTAATGCAGCCCATAAAACCAAAAACAATTATGCTAAACAATTATGACGTGCATAATGTATAGTGAAAATGTTTTTAATTATAGTGATATCATATTTCTGCAATATTTCTCACTCCTACTCTGTGGAATATAACATTCTTTAGATTCCTCTACTTTTAATGCAAACACACTGTTGTCATCCTCAGATATACAAACTTC
Source organism: Nannopetersius ansorgii (assembly GCA_037974605.1). Lineage (NCBI taxonomy): Eukaryota > Metazoa > Chordata > Actinopteri > Characiformes > Alestidae > Nannopetersius > Nannopetersius ansorgii. The sequence continues at coordinate 8,681,525 of JBBPDE010000002.1, forward strand.
AGCCATCAATCATCTGGTTAGTCACGTACATCCCACCCATTCGACATGACTCATCTTTTTGCCGTCTGTTTCACTGCTCAGCGTGATATAAGTGTGTTGATTTACTCTTCACGGCGTGGATTTATATCCTCCGCATGTATAAACTGTCTCTGGGCTGCACTGTGTGTTTGCCATAATTCATCACTTGCCAGCCGAACAGATTAAAATTCATAACCATCATTTGATTGCCCCTCTGTGGATGTTTTTTAATCAGGTGCTCAGCCAATTGGTCAGGGACACAGTGCGAAAGGCCCGCCCCGAAGAGCAGCCGCTCAGACAACACAGCTGGAGGTGAGTGAGGCGCCTACGGTTCGCCTTCATTACTGCACACGCACGACCCTGATTAAAATGTGAGCCCGGAGCTCCCTCATATGCTTACTTTCAGGGAGCGCAGAGCAAAGGCATCAGAGCATGGACAAATATGATTTATGATGGTAGAGATAGACCCTAATACCCAGGGTGCTCAACTGCTCAAAAAGGCGGTTAATCCCTGGGTTGCTATACTACTGCTTTAACAAGGATGTTTTACTGCAGGATGTAGACATGTGAACACATGCTGCTGATTTATATGTCAATTTGGACTTAAAGCAGTGAACAGTGATTCATAGTGTATAATTTAATTAAACATAATCCTGAGATTTTTTTTAAATGAATATTTATGTAAAAAGTTGCATTGAACTAATTACAGATCTGAGTGCCTGAAATGACACAAACTACTCCATACCTGATCCGTGAAACAAGCTGTGATTTCGGCACACTCAATGAATCATATTCAGTTGCCCAAACAAACACCCACCCACAAATGTCTTATTTGCCATCATTTGCAAATGATGTCCTAGTTACCAGTGCATAAACATGCACATGAATTCTTGCAGGTGTTGTAATAATAAGCCAATGAAAGGAAGTAACTGAGTAGGCTCATGGCTGTCCTCTGTGAAAATAAAGGGAATAGGAATGCTCCCAAATGCATTGAAGGACTGAAGCCATCAACGACTGCTAGATTTGCCCCGATTGCATAACTAGTCCTCAAACATACTATTCAACTCACTGCTCGGCACAAACCCAACACAAAAAGTAATTCATCATGTTATTATGATGAATATCAGTAATATATTGAATCATACTGATATTGATATACATTAGATCTTTCTGGGATATTCTGTGAAAAAAATCACAAAAACTTGCATTAAAAATAATGTGTATTAGGCAAAACTATTTTTGTTAATCATTTAATATTTAAGGAGATAAATATTACTTATTTCGTGAAATGGTACTATGTAAACGTTGCTTACCATTTTCACTTTTTTTAAATGCATGTAATTTGTGATGCATTTTCTCTAGTTTTTGTGCATTTTTTGCAGTTTAAAAGTTGGTCCAGGGTTTTTTTTATTTACTGATATTCAAATTATGTTTCAAACATTCAAACTTACCTAACATTAGGATTCTCGTGAACACAATTCTTACAATTAGGATTGGTTTTTTTTGATGAATTAACCTCAAGTTTCTCAAATATGCACGGCAAACAGACCTTAAATGCACAGGATATACTATTTTATAAGAGAAATAATTATTAGAAATAAAATAGGAGTGAGGTGCCATAGAAAAAAACATAATTGGTTCCCTTTCACTTTCTTTAAAGAACCATAAGCAAAGTTCAAGAATGTTTAAAAACGGATTTGGAAGAATCCTTAAAGAACCCCTTTCTTTAGTGCATTAAAAGAAACCACAAAAAATTTTCTTTAGAGACCTAAAAATAGTTATTCCATGACACTGCTTAGGGAATACCTTTGTAGCACCTTTATATGTATAGGTATGTCAAAGATTGAACAAAAGAATAAGGAAACTCTTGCTCTCTTCAATTACACATTAATTTCACTATTCAATTACTCCATGTTGACCTTTAATGAATAATGGGTGTTGTGTTTTCATATTATTGCATGTGTTGGAGTGAAGTTCAGAATAGTTACACTTTCTACTTGCACCCTAAAGGACTAGTCTTTTGCCGTTCTGTGAACATGAATGGACCCCTACTTGGGTAGAGATGAGTGTGGCTTTATTCCACCTTTTTCATTCTTTTTCACCGCAGGGAGCATAGCCATCATTGTGCCACTGGTCCTGCTGGTTATTTTGATAACAACAGTGGTGGCTGGAGTCCTCATCTGCAGAAGACGGCAGAGGTATGCGAGGTTGGCCACACTGTAGCCCTTACATCCACATTATGAGTTCAGACATTTGAACGATGTTTTAAAACCATAGTAATTACATCCTGATGTGTGCTCAGGGTTTTGTTAAGTCTTGCAACAATTGCGCAAGTCTTGCTCTACATTTCTTTACATTTACCATTTGAAATAGTGAGCCTTGAATCGTTTGACAGAGGATTACAAAATAATGTATAAATAAAGTGGTATATTTAATAGAAATACACTGAAAGGTTATATTGGTGAGGTGTGAAACCAACAGAATACAGAATTATACATGAAAAGATGGTTATTGAAGATTGCCTTAGATGATAATTGTGTGGGAGGCCAAGACCTTGGGGTCAGTGTAGTTTGAGTGAATTGCTTCAAAATAAAAACGCATAGAGTATATTTACTTTGGACTGCAATGTGCAGAAGAAATCCCTACTCGCTTTGAAAGATCTTGAAAATGTCTTTATGGCAAATCCTAGGGGCAAGCGTGTACAGAGGCAGCCCATGACCAATGGAGGGATTAATGTGGAGATAGGAAACCCATCCTACAACATGTATGAGGTGGACCATGACAACCATGCAGATGCTGGAAGCCTCCTCAAGCCAAATTTCACACTGGATCCACATAAGGTTTGTGTGTGTAACAACTGAAGGCACCATAGCCTATGGCTGCTGAAAAGATTAACTCAGCAACTGTAGGTTCAGGTCTTTAAATAAAAGTATATGATGTTCACCCTACATTTCTCAGAAGAAAAGGGTTCATAAATGCAGAGGTCCAGAATATCTATACAAAAGCAATGCATTTTTTCATCCAAGGTAACACTAACATAATTTATACCAGTAGCATTTAAAAAAATCTTAAATGATCCAGCCTGTTCCTGTCTTCTAACACAAAGGCTTGATCCAACTTTATTCGAAGGCCGTCTACATTGGGACCACATAACACATGCATTAGCATTGAAAAAGATTTCTAGCAGCACTTGAATGTTTATGAACAGCTTTTGCCAGAAACTGGAATGTGGCCAGAAAATGACACCGACTTAAGGGGTATTAAACTAAAATGACAGAAAAACCAAAGCATATTGAAGCAACAAGATGATTACCTTTAACCTGATTAAAGCGCAGATTGAAATTGCAAATTAAAAACTGAGAAATGCGAATGTGAAAAAAGAGTCATATACTGCATTTAATTGCATAACATCAGTCAATGGAAACGGGCCATTTGCAGTTGTTGTGTTGAATTTGTACAAAAATAGCTTCTGTTTAGTGCAATGGAATGGCATTTAAAGCCACTGTCATGAATTTTCTCTTCTTATGATAAAAATTGCTGGGAATGTACTTCTGTACATTTAAGGCCAAATATCATTATATTTTGAATATACCACCTTATTAGAGAAATGTGATTTGATGTGTGTGCTATTATAATCTTTACATCTAAAATGTTACAACTCGACAGCTTTTTAATTTCTGATTATATGGCAGAGGCTTAGTAAATATATCTATACCTGACTTGTGCAAAAAAGGGCAAAAGTAATTCTATACTTTTCTACTTAAGCAATAAAATGGATGGAAAACTACGTCATATGCTCTATTTATATTTTTTCAATTTTTCTATTATTTTTATTAAACAAGGCATATTTCTGCTTTTAATCAAAAACAGATGTTTTGTACAGATATATGCACATATAATTATGCACATTGGAAAATGTGTGAAGCAGGGTATTTAAATTTGAGAGCATGAACATTTTCCACAAAACCGATATGTGGTGCTCTTACTTAGGCCTAGGCCTTATGAGGTCAAAGACATAACAGTGTTATAAATGAAATAAATATATGTCGCTTCAGTATAAGGGCTCTTCTGTCAATACAATAGTACTCATTTCATAAAACCGTATGTCATCTCGCAATTACTGGCATAAATTACTGGCATAAATAGTCATTTGTTGCTCTGAAAATGTTATTCAATACATATGTATGTTTAGATAGCCTCCAAATAAAGTGATCACTTCTTGATCACTTCTTCTAACTCAAGGATGTGCTGTTATTAGTGCTGCTATGATGTCAGTAACAAAACTTGCATCTCCACTGCTGATTATTCTCTTGCTGCCTGTTTTCTTTTTAACTTATATTTAAAATACTGTTCCTTATGCTGGTATGCTGTATGGAAAGATAAAGTTGATTTAAATCCTCAATATAGGTGCTTTATATTGGACACTTGTCAAGGTTGAGTGTGTGTGTTACAGGGGTGGTGTGTAAAATCCAGTGACCCTCATACTCTGAACATACATTCTGTTCCTAAAGAAGTTATACCTGGACAGGTGAAGGCCTCTGTCCCTCTTTGGGACTTTATTGATCGCATGCGAGATTCTTTGGTCTGTGTTTGTGTGCATGTTTCTCGTGCTGGCTTGGTTTTTTATACTCCTTCACTAACAAGACTAATCAAATGAAAGCAAAAATTATTTTCTGTCATCATGTGTTCATAGCTAACAAATACATGACTATAATGTTTTGAATTTTATTCAGTGTTTCTCAACATTTCTCCATGCAGCCTATGAACTACGCCAATCCAATGTACGCCAAGATATACATCGATGGTCAGAACTGTCGGAAACCAGTCATCAGCATTGATGAAAGGAGAGAGCTACTCCCAAAGAAACTTGAGGGGACGATTCGAGAAACCGCCGCATAGCCTGACTTTACACTTTCTACGCTTTTTTTTACGTCAATGTACAAAATGTATAAAACACATGGAGAAAAAGAATTTTCTATTTCCTATCAGGTTCTGCTAACTCAGCTAGGGTTGCTTCTATGTTTGACATCAGCGTTACCTCTCCACGTCTGTGCTATGAGTTTTGGACTTCATATTTGTCCTGTCCGATTTTTTGTTGGCATTCGTTTGTGATATTTGTTGTTCTTTGTTCTTTTTTTTTTTTTTACAGTACACACATATACTGCACTATATATAAAGCTGCTGATTTGCAAATTACTGATCCATAACAAGAAAATGACAGTAGCAAAAGAGATTATTTTACTTCTCAATCTATGTATTTATTTATTTTTTTGCTTTATAGTGTTAGCTCAGCGACTATGTGGCACAAAAGTTCTACTTTCCAATCATGCCATTTGTCATCCCATCATGTATTTTTTTGTTCATTTCTTCATTTATACTTAAATGATGCTTAAAAAACCCATCTATTAGTTCAAGACGGAGTGGGTTTTTTTCATTTGCTACATTTGTGTATTTTTGTCTCTACAGAGGGCTACTGAAATACATTGCATTTAGACTTAGTTCATCAGTTCATCTCTTCTTGTCCTTGGTTATATATCATCTGCTTATGATAATAAACTGCCCATTCATATTTTCATTCATCTGTTTTGCTTTCTATCAACAAAAATTATGCTGCAGATATGAAATACAGTCTGTTCATCCAGCTCAACCATATGACATGTTGGAGGAACCCGATATTTAATGGACATTTTGCGACAATACATCCTGACCGGTCTTCGACATTGACCTTTTTACAAAGTGATTTCAGCTCGGTGGTACTGAAATGCAATCCATCAAATGAACTTTATCACCTATTAATAGTTGTGTCTGCTACTTGAAGGACACTTCCAGTACTTCATCTTGTTTTGAAGTCTTGCGAAACAAGAAGCAAATGAAATCTCACTCCGAACTAGTGCTCAACATCAGTGACAGTAGTATTAGGGTTACCGATGGCTGGGATTAGTTATACAGAATGTGATTAAGGGGTCTAATCAAAATTTTACTGGTATGTGGAGAGTTTAGAATGTTACAGATGAAGTCCTTTTGTCTGTTACTTTAAGAGAGGGACATTAATAAGATACAGTACAAAAGATTTTATAATTTTGTATTTGGTTTATATGTTGTTTGGCTGCTTGTATTTTGGAAAAATGTATTAAATGTAAGTACTTTTTATATGAAAAAAGAATCGATATAAAATAAAGGCATTTTATTTCCATTTCAACATCTCTTTGGCTGGTGATTTGATTTTCTTTTTAATCTTCAACAATTTTCTTGATACTAAAGCCAAGCTAGACCTAGTTAGACCTAGCTAGAGGCCTAGTTACTGTATGCTGATGTTTCACTGTTAATGTTTTCATGTTGTTTCTTTTGTGTTTGCTTGTTTTTTTGTTTAATTAGCACCTTCTATTTCAAATGTGGGCAGGAAAACAGGCTTGTAAGAAAGTTGTATATTAGCCAGGTCAACAGTTAAAACTTTTTTGCTTGCTCTGTGTCACAAGCACACTACTTTACTGCAGCAAAAATCAAAATAATCAGTTGACCAAAATTATGTAAATTATCGCTGTTGGGGACTGCAGTTTATCGTTCCTGGCTGTGAGTGCAGGATGCTTCCCATAGAGCTGATGTACTTAAGGTTTATTAACAAACTTAAACAACTAGACACAAAACTTAAGCAAGGCTTTCTCTCAAGAAGACTCACTTAGCCCACCTACTTTGGAGAACAATAACCAGAGAAGACAGCACAGAAAAGGGGGCCAGAGGAGGCAACACCTTGAGACCATACTACTGATCATATCAGAAAAAATCCTAACCAGGAGTTGCCCTGAGGCACTGGGTTATGAGCTGTCCATGGGGGTGTACCTTTGAACAAATACATCTGTTTTCTCTTTGAATCTATGAACTCCACAACAGGTAACTCTCTG
>JBBPDE010000002.1:8707352-8723633 GCA_037974605.1 Nannopetersius ansorgii
CTGCCCATGCAGTGTGTTGATAGTTTATTCCTGTCCTGTTCTAGCCACGTTCTAGCTCCTGTTTGTAAGCGGCCATCAAGTCAAGTTTGTTTCTGTTTCTCTAATAAACATACAACACAGCATAGATCCCTGCTCCCCTGCCTGGTCCTTTCCCCAAGGGAGCTCACGACTGGGGGCGCCAAGACATTAGCAGCAAGCCTCTATGGATTAAACAAGTTTTTCCAGCACATCGCTCAGACACTCAGTAAGATAAAGATCTGAGGAATTTGGAGGCCAACACCTTGTTCCTCAAACCATTCCTGGACAATTTTTGAGGTATGTCAGGGCAGGACTCATTAAAGGAAAAGTGATAATTCCATCATATGTGAACACACCAAATTCCTCTGCTTTTAACTCATTCACCAGATGAAGCAGCGGCCAGCCATGAACACAGCACCCTGGGACCAGTGTGACGGTACCTTGTTCAAGGGTTCTTCACAGGTACATAGCAGTCTTGGGAATTAAACCCACAAGTTCCTGATTGCAGGGCGAATGCCCTAACCACCAGACCACCAACTGACCCAGTCCCCTGAAAATGCACAAACATGAAAACCTTTTATAACAAGGAAGTGTACTCAGTAGGTAGGTGATACATGTCAAAGTAACATTCACAAGAATGCCAGGACGCCTGGTTTCCCAGCAGAAAGTTGCTCAGAGCATCACACTGCCTCTGCTGGTTTCTTCCCAGGGTGCATCCTGGTGGCATCTTTCACTTAGGTAAGCTGCAAACACGCACCCTGCTGTCCACATGCTGTTATTCATCAGGGGCCTATACTACGAAGCGCACTTAACTAAGTCTGACTTAACTCGATGGTTACTTGCGAAGTTGCACTTGACAAATCACGGCTGTCCCAGGTTGTGTAAATCCGTACTACGAAGTGCAATAAGACGTTGATTAGTTAAATCAGCGCGAACTTATCACGATCGGTGCTCGGGGTGTGTTCAACAGCGCAAGTCACTATTTCAAATCACGGCGCGCTCACAGTATTTCACAGAGGAAGAATGTATGATCATCTGAAAATTAATAAAACACTTTAAATAAATATAGAGGTATATAGCTGTGTCATGTGTCAGATGTGGGTCTTTTAATTAATTAAATATCTCCTAAAGTCCAATTACTGGTTATTTCAGATGCAAAAGGAGTGGGAAGCATTCTTGGCTGCAAAGAAAGATGTGATATAGAAACATAATTTCAAGTGGTAGGCTGATGTATTAATAGTTAATGCATTCATATTTCTACTCATTATTAGAGATGTAGTGTGTCTTGGCTCCATTTAATACATTGTTTCTGTGTTTTCACACCTGCAGAGGAGTTTGCATTGGTAAACAGTGGATAGAGGCTGATTATGGAGGGGTAGAGGGAAGCGTCCAGTTGGACCCAGGTGGCAGGAATGTCCACCTTTTATGTGCAGGGTAATATCACAATCACTTTTTACAGTGTGTACATTAGTGCAGTCATGACATTCCATTTCATGTGTTGTGTTCAGTGGAGGAGGAGAATATGGAGCTGCTCCACCTGCAGAGCCCAACATCTCCTGTAACCCTGAGGTACAGGTGAGTGTTTGCATGGTGTGAACAACGCTGATGTGACAAATGTACTCCTTTGATTTTCAGTAGGATGTGGGTGATTAAACACAACTGATTTTCCTTTTTTGTCTGTGTAGGCTGGAGCAGACGATGTGCACCACCTGTACAAGTGCATGCATGATCTTGACTGTGATAAAAATAAAACTTGAAATAAAAAAACTAAAGCCAGAAATTGAGAAGCTCAAGCTTGAAGATAAGTTATTGTCATACGTTCACCAGTCTTTCATCAATGTGTGTGCATTACAAAAATTTCACATTCCATTTATAGAAATGGGAGCAAATTAACAAAGACATAGCCTGTATCTGTTTGTTAAGTGAACTGCTGTATGATGGCCTCTCTCACAGCAGCCCTGTGGGATGGTCGAGGGTCATAGGCACTCCACTCCCTGCAATAATGGACAGTTACAGCACACGCTGTCTCAGGAAAACTAAAAACATCATGAAGGACCCCAGCCACCCTGCACTGTCACTTTTCATTTTCCTGCCATCCGGCAGGAGACTCAGGACAATATACACACACATACACACACACACACACGCACGACACGATCCAGGAACAGTTTTTACCCCAGTGCCATCAGACTGTTCAATGCACAGTAACTGTGGTCCTCTCTGCTGCAAAACACATCTGTTCCTCATACTATGTGTAATACTGTAGCACACAACACTTTACACTTACACTGCACTGTCACATTACATGGCACTGTCACTTTACTGTATTTTCTACAACTTAAGACTACTGTTGCTGCACTGTGTTGTTTTTCATGTCTTTTATGTCTTTATGTTCTATCTGTGAAGAGGGTGTTCAAGTAAGAATTTAATTGTACTCTGTACACTGTGCTCTGTACACATGACAATAAAATTCAAACTTCAAAGGGGCAACAATATCGGGGGGGCATCAGGACAGGGGTCTTCTCCCTTCTGATGGTGGCAATGTTGTGTTGAACCACACATGCTGACGAAACCTGAAAGGCCCTCTCTGGTCATCTAAGAATTGAATTTTATTTGCTCATTTTGCTATTGGGATAAAATAACTCCTTATTGTCATTGTCACTTTTTCACTTTCACTTTTTACAATGAAATTTAAGGTGCAGTCGACTCAGTGCATACACTTAAGACAGGAATAAAATAAGAGAGTTAAATAACAGCAGCATACAAATTATATAAAAAAATGCACTGGTAAAATAAATATGAAAAAACAAAATACAAATTGCACTGGATTATTTGCAGTCTGTTGCACGGAGTGAGAAGGTATTGCACATTATGGGGATATTGGAGATAGCCATGTTCCTATAAGACAATCCAGAATAAAAGTTGTGCCACATTGTTAAACAAGGACATATTTTACATGAGGGTAGACCCAAGTGGGTGAGAAAAATCTGTCAGAGACAGGGGGAGGAAATGTGAGATGTCCCTAGATAGTAACTTAACACCAATACGGATTAAGGATGGGGCTAACAAAATACAAATGACCATGTTCAGGGCACATTTTACAGCCTGTATAATTATGCATGTGACAAATAAAGAATCCTGAATCATTACCATATGTGGATCGAATAAAAGGAGAGAAATCCAATTAGTGGGCAAATTGTGTTCAGTTTAAGCTTCACTTTGCCTTTTAATAAAAATAAAACAATTTAATAAAAATTACAGTAAAGCTTTTCTAAAATTCTCACCCTGCAGAGAGCTAATCACCATTCAGGCACTGAGGTCCAGCGGGTCTTCCAGGCACGTCATTGGCTGTGGAAAAGCGTTGTGTGTAGGAGCGGGGCTTGCGGGAGGCAGGTTCACACTTAAGTGTGAGTGAAGTGAGAACATATTCTGGTCAGACCATGATTAACCCACTGCGTAAGTAGCCATAGCAACATACAGTGCGATAAATCTGTTCACCTTTCGTAGTACGGGTTAGTCATGAAGTTACGCTTCACGTGATCAAGTTACTCTCGAACTTGGTGTGATAAGCCAGTAATCACGCTTCATAGTACAGGACCCAGATCATTCCACCTTCTTGACCCAATTCTGATGATTACCTATACTTTTTAGGCACCTTCGGTGTTGGACAAAGGTCAGCAGGATCACTAACCAGTCTGTGGCTAAAAAGCCCCCTCCACAGCAAACTGTAAAGCATTGTGTGTTCTAACACCCTTCTATCATAGCCAGTATGTTCAGTTACATTCACAGGGTCACTTGACTTTGGGGGCCTGTTGCTAAAACCCAGGCAGGCTGAAGTGCCTGGGTGAAATTTTCAGGACAGTTTTGAGCCACAAAGCAACTTAATAGTTTTTTTGGTTTTTTTTTCTATGTCAACAGTCTAGAAAAAAACAGCATCATGATTTTTCTGGCTGATGCTAAACTGAAATGCATAACACTTATTCAGAATGAGTGAGCACAGTGAACTTGATGTGCAACACCGGATGTGCGTCAGTCGTTTGTGTATATTATTGTCACATTATCACATCAACATGATCTCTTTAATGTAAGAAACCATTGTGTTGTGTCATATTGTCTGACATTGATGTGCCTAAAATTTCTGCACCCCATATTCTCTTCTTGTGTTGAATTTAAAACAGGGAGGGGATGGTTTTCCTGAATTATTTTGGTTAAAACTTTGTGATTTACTAATTAGAAGCTTTCAGCATCTGCTGAAAGACAGGCTCTTGGTACTCACTGGAAACAGTAAGTTCTGCATTAATCAAGGCGTCAGTTTTGACAACTGAAAAAGTAGCATGAAAGGGAGGCAGATTCAAAGGGCTCCTGCTGGTTCCTGAGTTCAAGCTGAGCGTGAATGAGTGATTTGAGCTCGCATGAGCAGAGATCTTAGTGCACTGGGGGGAAAAAATGCTAGCTGTGTAGAACAGAGGCTTTCCCTGATCAGCTGACCCTACGCATCCTTGTCAAGGTGAAATGCCTCCTGTTTGTATGCGGAGCAGGTAAAGCGAAGCAAAGAACAGCAAAAGCCTGGAGGTGTTTCCAGCTCCCATGTTCCTGCCATTGTGGGTAAGTGTGCCTCTTCAAACTAATGGCACAGTAACACAGACTTAGAGAAAAGCAATTTGCTCCCATTTAAATGACCAAAAGAAGGGGTGAAGGAGCAAATAAGAAAATGCTCCTGCTGGCATTCTCAATATGCCAAGGCCTTCACGTTTTAATTCGGCATGTGTCAAAGACTCAGATAAGAGTTAATGTGAATTTCTTGTCAAATCTAGGAGTTTCTAGAATCAAGTTCTGGAACAGTGTGAGGCTAGTATGCTGTCACTATAGATGATGCTGGCTGGTTTTTCATACATTTTACATCAACAAGCCTCAGGCCGCTTGTCAAATGAGTTGCTTATTGATTGTTTGATATTTATCACATAGCCTCTCATTTTATTGTAACAGGAATCGCTTGTCTAGCTATAGAGGGTGCTGTACGTATGGTTCTCTAATATCAGTGAAATGGTCCTTTTTTAAAGTGAGAACAAATTAATTTGACTACATCTGTACATCTGCATATCCATTCCAAATCTCTGGGGTGTTTTTTAAAAAAAATGCAAAATACCTGCAACATACCAACATGTGTTTGGAGTCAGTATGCGAAAGCACCAAGGAGCATTTCAGCTGTTCTCGGGCAAAGTTATGTTTATTCACAGCTTGTCTGAATGGAGTCCACACGTAGTTAGCAGATCTCTTCCAGCTGACAGACTTCAGCTGGAGGGGCATCTTCTTCTTCACACTCCACTGACCCGGCTCATAACAACATGCAAATATATACTTGGTAATCGGACTCGGTAGTTCATGTCATCTGTTCCCAATAATCCAAAGACGTGAGCTTCAGACAACAAGCTGAGAGGTGCTCGGGACATCAGCGAATGATTGTAGCTTTCTCCTGTTTTGGGGAAGTGTTTGGACTGATTGTCATTGATTCCCAAAACACCCTCACTTGTTTTGACTGGTGTTGTGTAAACATGTTCTTCTCCATCCATAGCCAGTGTGTAATGAGGTCCCAGGCCATTTTCTTTTTATTTTTCACCTTTTAATTTTGACTGAGTAATATTTGGTTTGAGGGGGAGAGATAAGAAACCGTGTGGTGTGGTACTAATGTTAGTGCATGGCACAAGTTGTGCACAAGTTTGGGTAACACATTAGGACAGCTTTCATAAAGCTACAAGATGCATACAGCAATATTTTATGACTAAAATGCACCTATATATAAGTGTGTAAGTTGCCAAAACACATATTTGGCCAGAAATAATTATAATTAAGCAGCTTTTATGGCAGCTGCCAGAAGAGGCCAGTGCCCTACAGTAAAGTGTTCTTCAAATGTGTATCTTCATGTATAAAAAAGAAAACAGTTTTTGTTACTGCCTGAACAAAGCCATATGGGAAATCACTGCAACATTGAAGGTCATTTCAATCTTTTGTAAATTCTAATTTGACATGACAGAGATAATATTGTGCCACGTAGTGTCTGCAAATAACTAAGATTTGTTTTTGTTTTCCAGTGTACATGGAGTCTCACATGGCTGATATGGACGTGTCCTTTTGAGATAGCACCCCTTGAAGCGGGTTAGGCACAAATGACTTTTTGGGTAATCGCTCTGCAATCAATCCAATAAAAAAATCTTGAAATGTGTGTGGCAAACTGGGTTCTAGGAGGTACATGTCCCTAACTCATTATGATTCATTTGTGAAGTGAAAAACATCAATACTAAAAATCTAGTACTAACTGAAATCTTGTGATACTGGGATTCAAACTTTTCAAACCTTTCTAAATTCAGCGCTAATATAATGTGTATATAGAGTATCTTTACTTTAAATTAGAATACAGTGAACAGTGTTTTGACTAATTAAGAAATGATTATCCTTAATTCAAATCCAAACACAATGACAATCAGGACTGATAAAGAAACATATTCAGAGCAGCACTTTAGCTCATCAGGCCTTTTACAGAGAAGGCCTTAATTAAAAATGATGAACATTTACTGCTTAGATTTGAGCCTCATCATATTTTGAAGGACAACTCTAACAGCATCAGAACAAGGCTATTATTACTTGTCTTTACTTGACTGTTTATAATCCAATCTTCTTTTATTGGGCATGTTCTGATGGAACATGCCTTTCCTTTTGCAGTTTCTCTGAGTGAATATAATTGTAATCTTCCATATTTTAAGGTAGCTGTAACACACATTTGTTCACCCATTCAAACATATGCCATTGCTCTAGGCAGAACACAATCCATTATCCATTACAGAAACATTTCTTGAGTTCATATTCATGTTCAAATCTAGTATTTGTCGTCCAATTAGACAGACTGCTCAGGGAGAGACACTTCTGGAGAGAGAATGAACCAAGAAATCAGTTTACATCCAGAATTAATTCTGTCCTACATCCAAAATTAACTATGTTCAGCAAAACACAGAAGTGAGTCGTGGAGTGGAGCCTTGGAGTGCTGAGACGGGTACTATAGCCTAAACCAATACTCAAGTAGTGCAGCTAAGAAATTCTAATTGGTGACGGATTATTCTCAGCATAGAAATGACACTGACATGGGAGAGCAATGTTAGTGTGTGTGCTGCACACAGTGGATCACACACAGCAGTGCTGCTGGAGACTGTGATTAATTTGTCTACTCACTGAACATTATATCAGACACATGTAACCTTGACAATGTACAGTTTGAGTTAGTCACCCGCTAGTCCTTCATCAGTGGTCAGTTTCTGGACATTGTTCTCTGTTGGCTGGACTTAACAAACTGATCAGGAAAGTGGGTAGAATACTTACCTCTGGACCAAGAGGTCATGGGTTCGAATCCTACTTTCAGCACCACCACTGGGTCCCTGAGCAAGACCTTTAACCCCAAGTTGCTCCAGGGAGATTGTCCCCTGTAGTTATGGAATGGAAGTCGCTTTGGATAAAAGTGTCTGCTTAATGCAGTAAAAATATAAAAACGCATACGATAACATACTCCTATCCAGTATTGTTGTCATTAGTACTTCACGTAACTGTAAGTCTATATTATTTACACCGAGTATTTGTGTGTATAGCACAATTTCATATTGCATGGGCATATTGTGTATGTAGCACAGTCATATTGCTTGTAGTTCATATTGAGTTTTTTTCTGCAGTTTTTGTTGGATTTATTTTAGCTTTATGGGTCAGTTTCCCACACAGGGATTAAACCAAGTCTTGGACTATGCTTTCCTTTTCAATGGAAAATCTCTATACAGGACTAGGCTTAATCCCTGTCTGGGAAACCAACCCTTTATTTTATATTCTTCTTGTTTTTGTGTCTCTGTGTGTCTGTGCTGCCATAACATACAGTGAGAAACATAAGTATTTGAACACCATGAGATTTTGCAAGTTCTCTTGGAGGGGTGTGAAATTCACATTGTAGGTGCATTCCCACTGTGAGAGACAGAATGTAAAAAAAATATCAGGAAATCACATTGTATGGTTTGTAAAGAATTTATTGGTATTGCTCTGCTGCACATAAGTATTTGAACACCTGAGAAAATGTGTTAATATTTGGTACAGAAGCCTTTGTGTGCAATTACAGAGGTCAAATATTTCCCGTAGTTCTTGACCAGGTTTGCACACACTGCAGCAGGGATTTTGGCGTCTCCTCCACACAGATCTCCTCTAGATCTGTCAGGTTCAGGGGCTGGCGCTGAGCAACACTAAGATTCTGCTCCCTCCAAAGATTTTCGATTGGATTTAGGTCTGGAGACTGGCTAGGCCACTCCAGAACCTGGATATGCTTCTTACAGAGCCTCTCCTTGGTTCTCCTGGCTGTGTGCTTTGGTTCATTGTCATGTTGGAAGACCCAGCCATGACCCTTTTCAGTGCTCTGACTGAGGGAAGGAGGTTGTTGCTCAAAATCTCACAATACATGCCCCATTCATCCTCTCCTTAATACAGTGCAGTCATCCCCTTTGCAGAAAAGCACCCCTAAAGCATGATGTTTCCACCCCCATGCTTCACAGTAGAGATGGTGTTCTTTGGATGCAACTATTTCTTTTTCTCCAAACACGGCGAGTGAAGTTTAGACCAGAAAGTTCTATTTTGGTCTCATCTGACCACATGACTTTCTCCCATGCCTCCTGTGGATCATCCAGATGGTCATTGGTTAACTTCAGACGGGCCTGGACATGTGATGACTTGAGCAGGGGAACCTTCCATGCAATGCGTGATTTGAAACCATGACGGCCGTGTTCTACTAACAGTGACCGTTGAAACTGCGGTCCCAGCTCCTCCCATGTAGTTCTGGGCTGATTCCTCACCTTTCTTATCATCAGTTATACTCTTTTCACTATTTTCACCAAGCTGCTTGGCAATTGCCCCGTAGCCCTTTCCAGCCTTCTGGAATTTTGTCTCTGGTGTCTTTGGACAGCTCTTTGGTCTTGCCCATGGCAGTAGGTGGAGTCTGACTGACTGTGGGGTGGACAGGTGTCTTTAGAGAGCTCAGACAGGTGTTACTAATTAGGATTACGAAGTGGAGTCAAGGTGGACTTCTTAAAGACAGGTCTTTGAGAGCCAGAATTCTTGCTGATTGCCAGGTGTTCAAATACTTATGTGCAGCAGTGCAAAACAAATAATTTATTTACAAATCATAAAATGTGATTTGCTGAACTTTTTTTTACATTCTGTGTCTCACAGGGAATGCACCTACAATGTCAATGTGAATGTGTTCAAGTGTTCAAATACTTATGTACCTCACTATAAGCAATGTCCTCCAGGAGAAATCATTTTCTGATACTGATTCTGATATGTTTGGTTGGTGGTCCATTCTCATCCCAGCAGTGTTTGAAAACTCCATCTAAACATACATGCACTTCCATGACCAATACAAACATGACACTGCTGTGCTGAGATTGACCTACCATCTAAATAACACCTGCAGCTTATTGGTAAACTAATACATTTAACTTGTGGCCCTGTGGTAGTCCTGACCATTAAAGAGAAGGGTAAAAGGGGTTAAAAGTGCTGCAAAGAAAGAGATGGACTATGGTCTGTAAATGTAAGCTATATGGTTAGTAGAGCAGATAATATTAACAAGTGTAGATACTGGGTATATGTATCTAAAAATTGTTCTGTAGGTACATACAGTACTGTTTCTGTCTTCCTTTGTCCTCTGCAATGATTTGTTCAGAGTTCAGAGTCTCCAACATTAACAGGCATGAAGGAGCTGATATGTATGCATGGCTGAGGGTATGGTTTGAAATGCAATGCAAGGACCCTGTCATTATCTCCAGAGGCAATCAAATACACTCATGTCCTTCCTTTTGAGGACTGCGTTCTTATCTGCCGTGATGGTCTATTTTGAGGGCATTTTTAGTGGTCTTTAGGGAATGTTTCAGTATACAATCAACCGAAAGTACCTGCAACAATCCGAGCTGGTGTCATCGGGACATTTTGTCCATTTGCATCAGACAGAAAGATGGTAAATATGCTCTAAAAGTAGCTGAAAGAATCTACATCAATTGGATCAAATGCAGACACTGAAAATGTGCCAAAAAGTGTTGCATTTTGAAAAGACGCCATAATGAAAGGCATACATCAAGTAGAAGAACCACCAAATTACTTGCATGTGGATCATGGCCCCATGTCATTTTTCCAGCCTGATTCTTACTTCACACATTTGGAAGCTGTAAGCGGCTCAGAGGACACTCATTATGCAAACCTATGCTGTTCCTCCTAAGGCAAAAAAAAACCTCAGGTTGTAACAGTTTAGACACATATTTACATATTTACAATAAGCAAAAAGTTACCAAACTATATGGCCCAGTTTCTGACACAGCATTTAACGATTTGTTCCTAAATAAGAGAATAGCTCAAATAAATGAAGTGATGTTAAAAAACCATTGTCAGTTTCCTCATATTTTGGATTTAGTGTGAACAAGAACCTGTAGCAAAAAGATCATTCTGTGGAAGCTGCTCTGATAGCTAGAACAATTCTGATGTTCAGAAAGATAAAGGGACATCCGATTGACAGCAGATTGATTCACATGCTCTGATAACCTTTTCTGAAAAACTAGAAGAAGATGAGATAAGATGCAAATATCTCACTTTATTAGTCCCTCAAGTGGGAAATTTACATTGTTACAGCAGTAAAGAGGGCTGTACAAGAGATCAGTGGAATATATATTTATGAATACATATATATTCCCCTATGTATACCCCTATGATACCCCTAGACTGTATTGTAATTAATGCAAGCTTTTCGTTGGTATGTGCTGTCATTCTCTTTGGTATAATCAGGGTAAATGCCGTAATAAATTAATTTAATTTACAGTAAAAATTTGGGGCTTTCAGAAGAACAAAACAAAAAACACAAGAACAGTTAAGACGCTCATCGGGGGAAACTGCAGCATCCAATCAGCAGCAAGGAGAAATAAATAACGTCCTCATGCTGGTTATTCATTTTTATGGCGGTGCTGAGTAGCAGAGGCTCATTACGTTCAGGTACGTCTGATTGCCTTGCTAAGCGCTGAGCCCAAACATAAACAACCAGCATGAGGACGAGAGGGTGTGGTGGAAGACGCCTGGATGTCACAAAAGCAATAATGAAACTGCGGAGGATATCTGGGGTTGTCCACAAACAATTTTTAGTTGGGTTCTAAGAAAAAATTCTCAAATGACTTAATCCACAACTGCTGAATCGTGAATAAGTGGTGGTTTACTGTATGCATATGTAGTTCGATTCTCAAGTCCATCGAAAGTGAAATATGTGTGGTCATCAACAGAAATCTTTTAAATGTCTTATGAACGGGTAATAGATTATCCCCAGTATTCACATTTATATATTTAAGAATGTTTCTTGCATTAAGGAATATATTTGTTTGATCCTTGTCTTTCTATGAAACACAAAAGTATATCTGTGCAATAGATAGATAGATTGATAGGTAGATAGATAGGTAAACTTTATTAATCCCTCTGGATGATTCCTCCAGGAAATTCAGTTTCTAACAGCAGCTGTACACCAGTTGAACATTTGAACTATGGATATTTGTGCCTTGAGCCAGAGTGCTCCTTGAGGAAAATTGTGTTGGTGGTGTTTGGTGGACCACTTCATATACTTGATAGATAAATATGTTCAATCTAAAATATGAAACCACCCCAAAAGCACTAATAACTTGACTTAACATTACACATTCAGTAACACTTGACTGTAGGTCAGTGTTTGCGAGAATAAATGACATCTACATAAGTCTTTTATGAAAACTGACATAAAATCACATACATTTTTCTTGTAGCTTATTACAAGAAGCAACAGTCCTAAAGGCTGCTTTTGCAATTACGCTGTCAGTCTAAATTCTCATTATGATGTTTGATGAAGTAAACCTTTACAAATTCATTCATTCATTCATTTTCTGGAGCTGCTTAATCCATACTATTGTCGGGGACACCCAGACCCAATCTCGGGGTCCACAGGCAGGGACTCACCCTGAACAGGACACCAGCTCACTTCAGGGCGCGAACACACACACATACCATTCACTCAATTTAGAATACCCAATCCACCTGACACGCATGTCTTTGGACTGTGGTAGAAACTGGAGACCCCGGAACAAACCCATGCCATCACAAATCTTATGAGTACCTGTCCTGCACTTTACAAAAGTGTAAGTAATGTCATGTAACCATATTCTCTAATGAGTTTAACATCTGATATCTAGTGCCAATATGTGCAAGAGCAAATGAAATGCACACCCCATCTCTCAAGCCAGACATGAGCACCATCTCTCTTGAAGCTCTTAAGTAGCTCTTAAGTAGCTGCAGTGGAACAGTGTTAGGGTGAAATATTCTTGTCTAGATCAATACACTTACCCATTGAACTGAATCCCTGAATCAATAACAGTGTCTTTTGAGTGAATTAAAGTAATTAGATTGAGGAATTAGTGCATCAGCGCAAGCCTATGTATCTTCCCTGCACATTAGAGGCAGGAGACATTCTTTTTTTCTCTAACATGCATTATACTTAAAAGAAAGCGCAACATAAAGGGGGGAGCAGAAAAAATATAATTTTAGTTTATAGCAGCAAATTAGTAGTTTTGTTTAATTTAGTGCTTGTTTGAGGGTGTAAACCATATCAGAGAAATGGGAGTAGGAATAGGTGGAGAAGATATATGAAAACTTTCCTTTCTGTCTATTTGAATAATTCTGAAAGGTTTGATAGCGTTTAATAGCCTTTTATTGAGGTCATATTTTATGTGTGTGTGTGTGTGTGTGTGTGTGTGTGTGTGTGTGTGTGTGTGTGTGTGTGTGTGTGTGTGATGTCGCTGAATGGTGCAAAATGCTTTTTTACTACTCACTAAGACTCTAGAGTTCAGATTTGTGTGCAGTTTTTACAGTATACAGTTTTATATGATCAAAATGAGCACTGGGTGATTTTAAAATGACTGTAAAAGCTGCATGATGTTTTGTTAAATTCTAAAAAAAAAAAAAACAGAATCCAGAGTGCCTTATATTTGATCAGTCATTATTTATTGTTTGAAAATTTCTTTGGGTCCTCAAAAACTTTAAACATTAAATATTAAACTTCCTTCTGGTGTATTACTTAAAGTATTTGACTCTTGACTGTATAATAACAGTGTAAGTTAATGTTAAATAAAATAATGAGACAATTGATTCCAGTCTTTGGAAAGGTACATGATTGAAGAGGTTCATTTTTTCAATACCTTATGTCCATCTGCTGCTAACTAAAATAGACAGTAGCGTAACAGTGTTGCCTGTTCTCCTTGACAGATCATTATCTCAATGAGGAGGAGCTATTTCCTCACTGAGCACAAAATTTGTAATTAGCTTATTTTCAGTTTTTAGGATGGTATTAATGGTTTGTCTTCACTGAAAGAAGAGCTCAGTTTCAGTTTGGGACTTTAGCAGTCTAATGAATATTTTGTAAGAATCTTGGTGTTATTCTGACATTTCACACTGAGGCTCCACAGTGGCACAGCGTGTTTGTGGAATTTGCATGTTCTCTGTGATTTAATTATCTAGTGGTGTGGGTATTCTAAATTGTAGGTGTGTGTGTGGCTTAGCATGGTACCCCACCCAGAGTTAACCCCGAGGTACCCACGACCAGTAACAGAAAGAGAGAGTGAGTTTCACACTGATAAATTAAAATAATAATAGATGATCCTCAGTTCACTTCAAATTAGTACCTGATGGCCATGGTGAGTGTAAATTATATTCAGCTGCAGACAAAAGTAATCTAATCTCTTCCATGCCATGACTAAATTGAACTTCCACTCCACAGAGAGCCTAAGTGCACAAGACAATTAACATTCTTACTTCTGTCAGCAAGATAACCATAGGATCATAAACTACATGGCATACTTATTCTGATCTAACTAGTATAGTTTTCACCCTATCAGGCAAAACATTCCCATATAACCGGTGCCAAAATGATCAAATGAATCTGCAAAAGTGTGTTCTTTCCACAGTATTCTGACTGTAAAACTGACAAGCTGTTCAAATATCAATGGCCTACAGTGTGAATTATATATTTCGCATTCGAAAGCTTGCTCTGTCCGTACGAACGAAGGCTTAACAGCATGCAGAATGTGGCTAAATGCTCTTACAACACCTTTCCCAAAATGCCAAATGACAAAGGAGCCCAAATGGATTTCCGTATAAGCCTGGCAACATTTGAAGATGATAAAACATTCAAAAGACACTACCAAAGAAGATCAGGGATAGCAAATAATTGTATCTCCCTGTATTTTTTTCACAGCATAGATATTGACAAGCCATCTGACACAAGAAGTCAATTCAAATGTTTACAGAATGCCACTTGATTTACCCTCTTCGCAGTCATGGAACAATTTGTATTACTTTCTTATTTTCTGACTGATTTGCAAATGACAGCAGCTGCATTACTTATTTTTTATTCATTATTTGTAAACACCATGTGATGCCATTTATTTCAGCTTGAAAATTATTTAGTAGAAGATCACCAGCATGTCTCCAGCTTATTAAGGAGAACAAAGTGGTACCATGCCAATCTTTGCAAAGGTACAGGTTAGGGGCATGTAGCCATGTTTCTGTGTCCACATGCCATTTGTAAAATGTGTTTGTGTTAATTGCATTGTTTGCGATGTCATTTTTATGAACGGCTGAATAATAGAATAATATATATTGCTAGTAAAATTGTTCTGACCTCTGAGGGCATGGAAAATAAATTGCCTCTGAGAAAAAAAAATACATGGTACAAGTCTGACATTGTACAGCCAATGCATTTTATGCTTCAAGGCGAGCTGGCAATGAGGATTTTGGTAGCGTCCATCATGCTTGGGATTTTTGGATAAATTGCCTGCCAAATGTTTTTCCCTGCATAGTAATCATTAAAATGTCAAAATTGAACAGAAACATGATTATTACAGTGTCTTTTGTCCACCCGCCTCTAAATGCTTTTTCCAAAAGTTAGCAAGTTTAAAGAAGACCTAACTTCACATCACCCGAGAGATACTAAAAGCCTTACTTACTGTAATAACCAAGTAGCATAGTCATATCTACCTATTTCATTTATGAAAACAGAATTTTCACCAATTATTCAAATCTTTCTCAGAAAATGATGACTTGTAAGAATGAGAAGATACATGTTACATGTTCATACCAAGCATTGTGCTGAAGGACTTTCATTCATCCATACAATACTAACAGCTGCATTCATAATAGATTTTCTACAACAAAATGTGCCTTAGAGTGCAGTACTGTTCTCTCAACTTTTCAGTGTGTGACCTGAACATTCTTAACATAATGGTCTAATATAAAGTCTGGAGAAACTGCATTTCACTCAATAGTCTGGGTAAGTACAGGATATTTCAAAATGAATTGATATATTCACAATTGACCACAGAGACATCTATGAAATTAGAGTCATTTCTGACAATTTCTTCAAAGCGTAGCCTCAAAATGAATCAGCAAGTGTTCTGGTATTATTTCCTCCATTTGTGACCACCTGATACTGCCCACATAGAAATTTGACAGACTCTTTCCTGTTGTGCATTACAATAATCAGTGGGTGAATATAGAGTGAAGCAGGGGTGTAGGATATAAAATCATACACTTTAAATTCTATAGTATGTATCTCTCTTGATTCATTTGTCCACAGAACATTTCTCGAAAAGGCTTGGGTTTTTGTTTTTTTTGGAAAATGTGAGATAAGCCTCAGTTCCTTGGTTAGCAGTGGTTACCATGGATTCCATTTTTGCTAAATCTGCTTCTAATGGTGAAATAATGTATATTATCCTACTCTGAGGCAAGGGAGACCTGTAGTTACTTAGATGTTTGTCTTGGATCTTTTATTGATAACATGGAGTTCTTTCTGCACTCTTGGAAGAATTTTGGTAGGCTAACCACTGGTGGGAAGATTCACCACTCCATTCAGAGACATCACTGTGGTTCTTTATCCAAAAATTCTTCAGAAATTTTTCAATAACTTTTTCTCTTCAAAGCTGTTAGCCTGCTTCATGTTTCCTCAAAGCTTCTACTGGCCGTTATCAAGCCTGAGACAGTCTCATCTAGTGGATCCCAGTTTCTAAATAAATTGGATTAATTGATTTATTTAGAAGCTATTTTTCCACACAGGTCCAGTTGGTGTTAGAGAACATTTAAATGTATTAAATGAAATGATCATTTTAAAACTATTCTGTGTTTGTTCAGGCTGCCTTTGTC
>JBBPDE010000002.1:8762390-8781208 GCA_037974605.1 Nannopetersius ansorgii
CTCAAAACACTGAACAGAAACAGAGTACAAAAACTGAACAGCAGCGGCCACTAACGGCCGCCGACCGAACCGTGACACTGTCAGAACTGTGCAATTGTGTGCAAATGGGTCCAATTAGCCATTCTGACAAAAAAAAAAACAACAGAATTTTTAGACCGAGAACACTAAAACAAAATGAGCAGTGCAGGTACTTGATCTTTCAGTGGTCACCCACACAAGTGCAGTCAAGTCAGGAAGATGCCTACACAGTACACAATGAAATGAAACAATATTCCTCCAATACCATGATGCAACTAAAAAAAAACACAAGACTACGCAAAGTGCAAAAATACCCAGAGTGAACAATACAGTAGTAGAGGACAACACATAGTGCAGCTGAAAGGAAGCAGAAAAGATTTAAGTCGCATGGAATTCTGAAAATACATTGTACCAAAACAGCAAAAATGTCAGAAAAAAGCCTAGTCTTGTATTATTTTATGGTATGTAAATGTAGCAGTATGTAATAAAGTGAATTAAATTCTGTGAATTTGTTTGGATGGTGACAGTTTGGTTATGGTTGTTGTTTATGGGGGAACTGTTTTATTTTGTATGTGTGCATCTGTGTTTAGGAGAAAGAAGGAGTTTAGTTCATAAGTTAATTTATATTTCTTGGGCACAGAGATGATGTGGTTACTTTGAGGCATGTTGGGGCAGCAGTGATACTCAAAAAGTCCTGATGATGTCTGTAAGAACAGAATGTTCCAGTACATGCTTGTGATGTGTGTGTAAGCTAGATCCAACACATTTGCCCCTCTTGTTTACATATGGTGTAATTTATGAAGTACTGACTTGCATGTTAAAATCTTCAGTGACTTTGAGTTTCTGTTGAGTTCATCCAACACTCTCTGTCCATTAGCACTGAGTGTTACTCCCAGAAGGCTCCTTGACTATGAGCACAGTGATGAATTCCAATCACAAATTCGTGCTGGGTAGTCCACTGGAGTTGGATGTAATCCAGGTTATAATATAGTTACCAGACATCGGTAAGCGAAATAGATGGGAAAGCCAGCTGGCAAGGATTAGCTGTTAGCCTTGCAAGAAGCAAATTACTGATCTTTCGCGTCCTCGCGCACCACATCCTTGTCCAGCGTCAAGAGTCAGCTTTTCCAGCAGAACATCTGTGAGGTTTGTTTCTACATGATTTACTAGTTGAAGCAGGGTCTGAGAGTGCTAGCACTGATTTTGTTAGTCACGTTTATGAAAATTTGTTACAATGTTGGACCAGGAATGTGTGGAGGTCAAGGATATACCACCTTCACGACTGTGATATTACACTTGAAAGGTATGAACATAATAGAAAAGAAGAGTTTTAGAGCAGAGAAAATTACAGAAGTGTCTTCCAGGGAACAGCTTACTCGGTTGAGGAGATGAACTGCTTATGAGTAGGCCTTAGCTGTCTCTCTGTTCACAAGTAGTTTCCTCAAAGTGACAATTGATGTATTGAGCTGACTTCTTGACAGATCAATAAACTCTCAAGCTCCCAGTGTGAGCTGCATTATTCCAAAAGCAGAGCAAAAGGAGTGAGCAGGCAGGGACATAATAGTCCCTACCCATCAGTTCTTGCCCACTTTAGATACCAGTTAAACTAGAATAGCTTTTATTAGGCCATATCCTCCAACAACCGTTGCATTGAATGAATATTTTTTTAAAAGATGAAATATTATAGCATCAAATGGGACATTGCAGCTGTATTATTTATAAGCAGCTGAGCTGTAAAATAAATGCTACCATGATAGACATTTGAGGTAAATCAATAACACTGAGAGGTCAGAAGGACATTATAAATAATGATGCCTCATGGGCTAGGTCAATATATTGCAGCAAATGCTATACGCATGACTTGGCATTGGTCCTGTCTATCAACCGTCATATAAAATGCATCCCTGGTAACATCTTAGAGATTATTCAGTGACGTGGATTGGGTCACTGTTGTAAATGTCTATCTTTTCTATTATGAGCAACACAGTGAATCAATTGCACTCTAGTAGTAGCATGCTGCCAATTTCACAGATTGTGACTTTACAGTGGAGGCAAGTCTTATGTGTTCAAACTCAGTTGAGTGTAAAGTGGAATGTAATGAAGATCATGACTTGAGTACACTAGAGAGATAATGTTTTTTATTATTAATTTCAAGATTGTTGTAGGTAAGCAGCAAATGTTGAAAAAATGGCAGTCAGGCCGAGAAAGAAAGCAGTGCCATAATTCATAATCTGGACCAAAACTGGAACCCACTGCAGGAAGACTAGGCACGAATGAAAAGGCTATTAAGCTGGAATCAGTTCACTGGTAGAAACCTGATCAAGAGCGTCACATGTAATCAAAAACATGTGTACAGACAAGACACCTATTTTTGAGAGGGTGAAAAATGTTACCCTTCACACATGCTGAACACACATGTATACGAGTAGCTGGAAAAGGGATCAACAGGGTTTTAGTGTAGTGCTTTGCTTGATTTATTGGCATTGCTATAAGCCTGTGATCAAATCTAGCTCAGATCGTTTGCAGATGTATTCTTGTGTTAGAACATTGAACCATTGTCTTTCCTGCCACAACTCTTCCCTCCTGGAATTCAAATACATTGACGTTCAGATAAAATAAGACTGATGCCAAGAGGTGCAACTAAATCCTGGGACATTTAGCTAACAGAAGAATTGTAGACTTGTAGTTTTTTTTTCAGTGGATTTGACACAACTGGAAGAGGATGTTTTAGGCATGGAGAAACAGCCTTGCACCAGACAGTAGCCCTGATCAACACAGTTAAAGTAAAAACTTACATGTGGGTGGTATACAGTCAGTTCAAGAATTCAAGATTCTTTATTTATCACATACATAGTCATACAGGTACATAGTCATACAACTGTGAAATGTATGAACTGCTCCTTTTGACTGTGCAAACACTATAGACAATAAGTAAAGTTTAAGTAGAAGAAAATCTAATTTTCTGATACATAAAATAAAATAAGGAGATAATTAGTTAGTAGATATAAGTTTATATTTGCAAAAGAATTAACTTCACTCTGAGTATTCAGAACCACAGGTGTTATTGCTCCACTGATCATAGCCCACACAGGCACTATCCAGGTGGACACTAAAAGGGCTGCCATCACTTACAGTTCTTCTCTATAGCAGTTTGAAGCAAACCATGAAAGTTTGTAGCAAAAAATGTAGGTGGAGAATGTTCAGAATATATTGCACTTTCTATGATTTTTTCAGTGAATTTAACATTTCCTGGGTGCAGTGTTGTTTCTGCTTTCACATTTACTCCATAAAATAGTTATTCTGCTACACCAGTCTTTCATCCATTTAAGAAACTCTTGAGGGGGTCAGATCTTGATTAGCTGATCTTTCATTCATGATTTAACATGATTTACTTATCATTCATCGATCATCCAGAGCTCCTTCTCTCATCCAAGGTTATTCTCTATCAGGGCTGAGGGGCTCGAGTTTGGTTTTGGATTTGAGTTCGGACACCAGATTCCTTTTCTGTGGTTTCAGACTTGTTTTGAACTCGTTGGTTTTTGGATAAGGACATGTCTCTGTCTCAGGCACTGGTCTCACCAAATATTCCAGCTGCCATCACACAAACAGTGTTGTTAGTAATATTTCACTGTGGTGGCTGACCACAGCAAAATTACTGCTGCTGCAGCGAACAAAAAAACAAAACAAAACAAAAAAATCAATGAGCGCACGCACACAGCATAACGAAAGTGTCCACAGCAGTTAACAAAATGACCCTTTGCTCCCTTAACTGAACAAAAACAGCTGCATCGACCAACAGAATCATTGATTAATAAGCTTGTTCAGAAAATGAGCACCGGTTTAATTATTTCGAAATCCATCTGGTGCAAACATCGACATTAGACACCTGGTAACTAATCATATGCTTGCCAAATCAAGAAGATATTCTGTTTCTTCACACAACAATTCTAACCAGGCTGGTAAGTTTGGAAGAGGGTGAGTTTTTATCTGGTTCTGGACTTGTATTTCCCTTGGAATTGACAAAAATGGTCTTGGCTAAAGCTCTTTTCACTATCCTACTTAGAAACAAAGGTTACTGAAGTGCTTGGTACATTCTATAATTTATATAGCACCTGTACGTTATGTGGAGGTTCTTTATTACTACAAAAAGGTTATTTAGGCAACCCCAACAATTGTTCTTTTATAGAAATGCTACAAAAAGCCCTCTATGGCACCTTTATTTCTAACACTTTTGTTTTGAAGTTGCATTTTTAGAACACAGTAGACTGCTGAGATCAGTCTCGTTTTTGTCTATTCTTAATCAAACCATTAACATATACCTTAAAACACTGGTCAATTTTCAGTCACTGAATGTATAAATGTGTCGTCTAGGCTCTTTTATGACCATTAAAGTGGATTATTTCAGGTCATTGTGTGTGTTCAAACATTGAAACTGTGTATGAATTCAACACTAACGTGTTTCTTTAATATACGCATGCCAAAATCGACACTGACTGGCTGCCATCCAGAGAAATTCTCTTCTCATTTGCATAAAGTGCTGAAAATCACCACTACAACTGTCATTGGTTTCAACCACCTTCTAACAGCCATATTAAAATTCTGCTGCGCTCCTGTCTGTAGCCCTGTGAACCTTTTCCATTTTCAACTTCCTTTGCAAATTTTTACTGCTGGATTGATCTTCGCAGCACCAGAACAATCAAAAGAGCCTCAATAGGCTACACACATCAGATTAGCTGGCACACCACAAATATTTCTCTGATTGGCCGGTGTTCTTGAACACTCTGGCCACATTCCATGGAATAGGTGGGATTTGCATCTGAATCCAAGATACTTTGCTCACCTCTGCCCAAGAAACTTTAAAATGTACACTGCCTCAAGAGGCCGCCATTGAAGTATATATGGGGAACTTTGTCTCCATTGGTTCAGTTCTGTGTGGGATTTTTGAATTTAAGTCCACCGCTACCCTACTCATTGGTGTGTACTCGTCTTTGGTTTGCATGTTTTTCTACTAAAGAAAAGCACTGGCACTCATGCTTGTTTTGTTTTTTGTTTAAATTAAAGCTATGAGTAAACATGGAAATCTGCATCTGCGCCACCCCCTTGTAGGACAGGTGTACACCCCTCTTTTTAATATGAAAACGTAGTACCCGGACATGCAAAGTACCACGTTACCATTCGATAACACCACCCGCTAACCTAGTGGGAAAACCCTCTCAGTATCTCTGGCGTAGCTGATGCTAGGCCTTTCCCACCAAAGGAACGGTTTACAAGAGGCACAGGAATATATACAAGTTCGGTTTTATTGCAAAAGATAACAGTTCACAAAGTTAAAAGGAGGAACAAACTGCAGAGGGTAGCTGAACTTCACATAATAAGGTCGGGTCAGCACGCACAGCTCCCATCCCTGGAGGCCCTGCTGAAAAGAGGGAAAAGAGACAGCAACCAAACACCACACGAGCACGCAACACTGCAAGCACTGCATGCACAAGATTTGTATACATCACTTCAACATACAACACTGTATTGAGAATTACCACCACACACCAGTCTAGTATCCCTCTTCCATGCAGCCCCCAAGGAACCAAGTGCGGATCCGGCCTTGGACAAAAGCAACCTACTCAGAAACACAGAACAGCCAGCTCCCAGCACAAAGTTCCAACTGGACTGCGACTAACAGACAGTCAGAGAAAGCAAGGCAAACAAAATCTAGAACGGACACACGGTAACCCCAGAACAACAAGCAAGAGACAAAACAAATGAACCAAACAAAGAAATCCCAAAAAACTCAAACTAACAATAACCAAAAATGAAAAAACAGTGGCTGCCCTGGTCCCTTTCAAAAGAAACAATGAATATTAATTCCCAGTTTTTCGCAGCACTCATACAAAACACAAACACATACAAATATGAGCCTACTTTGCATGAGTGTTCTGTACTCCCCACAGCACAGTAACAGGAGAAAACCATGGAACATTCCAATGCGAAAAGAGGCATAATCAATACACCAAGATATTATAAAAATAAAGAAAAGTTAATAAAGGTGAAATTCATTACCAGAGAATCAATGTCAGGAGGTCACAACTTTTAAAATGTCAGGCAACCACTTCTGTGCCCTCCATGAAGAGTGGACCACATGGTCTAACCATCACCCTGGTCAAATTAGAACAAACATGAGAATTCAATTCTTATGAATCACCACATCCAACACCACCCTCATTACCTGCATGACAGGGGAGCCCACACTGACAACTGGTGACAGCAAGAAAGTGTGAGATTCCAACCAGCCCAGTTTTATAGCCTTCCAGTTGATTATGTGACCTACCTCATGTGACTCAATTCTGGCAGCCACACCCATCAGTGCCTACACTGATTTGCCAATACAGGTAGTCACAGCACAGGAAAGCCCAGATTCCCACAAAACGTTCTCACATTCGCAGACTGACACATTTTCTCCAATTTTTCTTAATTGGTGTAAATATAACCAAAAGAATGACTTAAGTGTGTGTCAGAACAATCTTTTAGAGGAAATACACGTAGCGGCATTACCAAAGTTTAGTGGCATCAGTAATTGTGAGAAGTCATGCATATGAGATAATATGTCTCAGTAATTGCGGTATACACTCAGATCCAATCAGATTTTTCGCCACAGACTGTCTACCTAAATGATCTGGTACACTGTACACTGTGTTAATTGTCGGCATGTTCAGAGCATGTTCTGCATGACAGGTAGTAATTATACATGACAATAATAAGGTAGTCGAGAATGACAGTGTCATGTCAGCAGTCTCAGTATGTGGTCCAGCTTATGAAGCATCCTGGGGTTCTGCATAATGGTTCACCAAGATCCCAGCTGACATCGATTTGTGTGATGAATCACTTTCTCTCACCAGACTCCTAACAATCTATTGGATCTGTTATTGGAATAATTGTTCACATCAAAAAGCATCACCATGCCTGTCTGAGATTTCACATAACTGATTAAGCCTACCTGCCTTCTGGAAACATCCCATCTATTAATTTCAAAATTCACTCAGTGATAAGCCTGGTACTCAGGGGCATTGTGGGGCCTGGGCAGCTGTGGCTTCAGTGTCAATGTCTTATACATTGTGTCGTTCTGATCATTCTGATTACTCCTTGACTAATGAATCTAAATTGAAACAGTCCCACCACAAAATTATGTGTCTTCCACCCGCCTACTCCATCAGTGAAAAATTTGCATCAATACCAAATGACCCTTGGGATAAACCCACAATCTTGACAGGGCCTCTGTTCATTTGCTTGAATGAGTGTTAAAAAATGACCAAAAACATAAATGAAAAGCAGGAAAATATGCAGACATGGACAAAGAATAGATTTATTTGGTCATGGATACAATAGTCCAAATTCTGAGGCTCTTCCAATGGACAAGCAGACTTACCTTGTTTGACTAAGAGATCTTGTTTCCACCTTTGTTTGGTGGCTCAAGGTTGTATATGTCATAACAGTGATTCAGTGTGACCTCCGCATCGACTTAATAAGTACCATACAGAGCCTTCAGAGTTGCTGAATGTGTATCCAAGGGATCTAACAGATCGGCTTTGAAGCATATTGAGACTTGTCATTTCTACCAAGATCATTTTGTCTGGTACAGTGTGTGTTTTGCCAACAGCCCACTTCTGGCTCTGATACCATCTCCAGCCTATACATGTCATTACTTGTTATAAAGAGCCGGTGGGATTTGCCCTTGCTACCTGGCAACAAACTGGTCTGCTTCTAGAATATACAGTACAAATATCTATTATCCTTTCGAGAAATACATTCACAAATATGTGAACATAAGAGAAATGAGGGTTCAGTATTATGTTTCAACAGTTACCCTCAGAGACTTTATTTTAGCTAACAGTGGAGGTCTCAAATGTTAGTTTACTCCTCAAAGGGTTAATGTCATCCAGTAACAAAGAAAATATAGTAAAGCATCACAGGATTTCAAAGAATACACTGAGCAAAACCTCTTTTGAACACAACGACTAGAGGGCAATCAGAAAAAGATGAGGAGACAATCAGAAAAACTCAGAGGATTGAACAACCCGAGGGGCTTATCTTACAACTGAACTTAGTGTGTTTGAGTAGTTTGAGAACCAGATGACTTACTATATGAGCAAAACATAATTTGCAGCTCTGGAAAAAATGCCCACTGCAAAAATGTTCAGTTTCTCAGGTTTTGACTTTTATAGGTGAACAGTTTTTTGCCATCCAACTGGTCAAATTGCTAGAGGAGAGTGTTGATTCCAGCAGTGTTTTTATCCTTTTCCTCATTAAATAAGATTTGATTCAGGTGATCACTAATCAGTACCTCATAAAGCAGAATGAGGTGCTTGTGTAGGAATTTAACAGACTGCTTGTCATACTAATAGAGATGCCGATTTCAAAATAAATTGCAGTGGTCTCTTATTCTTAGCCGGAGCTGTATATTTATTGAAATATAAAGTGCAACTTAAACTTAGCTAGCAATCCAAAAAAACAAGGTATATTTGGAGTCTGAGTGATTGATTCAATGTTGACTTTACACTGTGATCATTAAAAATGCATTTTCAGTGTTGTGTCCAATGAGATATAGCTTATGTCTGAGTTGCTGGAAACCAGTTATTATTATGTGAGGGTTTATACTGAAAACAGGTGACATTTCCTCACAATGTTATGAAAAGTAGAGTATTTTCTCTGTTTGATTTCTTCTTTTTAAAATTATGACAGCTCTGTCTGGACACAATCAGCAGAATCTACAGGATAGCCATGTTTACATCTGCAAATCAGTGCATTCCTAAAAACAACACAGCAAGCAGTAACAGAGCTCAGGAAACTGAGATGCGGTTTTGTCATCAGTAGCTACTGTTGAAGCATGAATGAAATGTAATGGGTTTGGTAAGGTATGGAGATTGGTTGGTGAGACATTACCCCACTAAATAACCCTCTGACACCCCGGGCCTGCATGGAGCTGTAAACTGACACATTAATCAGGTCTACTCCATTCTCTGCTAGACTAGAGTCAACAGCTCTCATCAGTGTTTATTAAGCCATACTTTGTAGGATATGAGATATCTGAGGACCTAAAGGGCTTCATGCTGCTCGAGTCCCTTTATGTATAAGTTCAGCTTCTTGGATCTATCTCACACACTTATATCTACTCTGTCCCACACATACTTTCTCCCTGAGTGTTGCAATCCATTTTCCTCACTCCTTCAATCAAACACACACACGCACACAAACACACAGACACACACACACACAAACAAAATAAAATTGATTCTGTGAGGTTACTGAAGTTGTCATAGCAACTATATAATTTTTTTACCCTCTTTCTGTGACAGACTTTTGTCATTGAATTCTCAGACTTGTACTAATCTCAGCAAATATGCAAAAACAGAAGTTTTAAAAAACGAAAAAACATTGATTTTCTTTTCGTTTTTTTTTTTGTTCACAAAACCGAAATATTTGTCAAGGGGCCAAGGATGTTTGGGGCTGACTGAGACTGAGAAACTGAGAATTTGAACCATTTCAGTT
This sequence comes from Nannopetersius ansorgii, assembly GCA_037974605.1. Lineage (NCBI taxonomy): Eukaryota > Metazoa > Chordata > Actinopteri > Characiformes > Alestidae > Nannopetersius > Nannopetersius ansorgii. The sequence continues at coordinate 8,771,946 of JBBPDE010000002.1, forward strand.
CCCTGATTTTTGTGGGTATTTATATTCTGATTTGTATGTTTCACGCTGTCAGTCAATCGCCTCACATACGCCTCATTTATGTGTGTTTTTTCTGCTATGTTCATGTTCTTGTAAACGGCCCTTGAGCCAGGTTTTTGTTTTCTGGTTGGTTTTCGTTAATAAAGATTTTGAGCATGGCTTTCTGCCTTTCCGCCTCGTCCCTACACCGAGGTAAATCACAGAGGCCGGTTTACCTGGCCCCTCGTGACACACATGCACTTTTTTTCCGGAGACCTCGAGAGTTTGCCATGGAGGCTTTCAAGTGTCAATGACCATATTTCACCTCTGGTCAGAAAAGCATTTTGGGACATATTGTGACAGAATTTATCACAGTAACAATTACTATTGTCATATTACCGTTACTCTATGTCTTTCTGGTTAGTTTTCCACCAACTGTGAAAATGGTGATCAATACATTTTTAAATTGATTGTGATGACTAAATCTACTAATTGAAGCCAAAATAAGAGCATCAATTTAAAGGAAATATCTTTGTTTTGGGGGTTTTTTTTGTTTAATTTGGGGGATCTGCTGGTGGCCTGGTGATTAGGAAGTTGCCCCAGTGATCAGAAGGTTGTGGCTTTGAATCCCAGCCCCTCCACTGGCACCACTGAGGGACCCTTGCGCAAGGTACGGTCCCCACACACTCCTCGCTGAGTGCCATTACCATCTGCCCACCGCCATGAGTGAGTTAAATGCAGAGAAGGAATTTGACATTGTTCTCACTGTGTGCTGTGCTCTGGTGTGTTCACATGTGACTATAAGAGCCACTTTATTCACTTTTCACCGTCTCCAGACTTTTTCTGAGAGGGATTTACAGATAACTCCCTCTCTCCTGGTCAGTGCTCACTGCCACTCAGTTCCACCATCTAGGATTCCGCAGAGCAGCTGCTCAACCATAGTCTCTTTCTTACACATTTGCCCTGGACAGACACTACTCCCAGGACACCGCTCTGCTCAAAAGAGTCTTTGAAGACCTTTTGCCTCATGAAAACCAGTCTGCAATCATCAGCTTGACTACAGGTCAGTCAATCCCGCTGACAGTCATTCTGAAATAGTAAGAGAACTTTGGTTTTCTTTCAGAAAGCATTCTTAAAGTGATTTACCAGGGCCAAAAGACAGCTACTGCAGTCTTGCCCATGGGACAAAGCCAGATATCCAGTGCAATCTATTGAATTTCTGCTGACGGGTCCAGGTTGAAGCAGAGCGCGGACATGTGGCTGCGAATAGCCAGTGAGCCGCACCAAGTTCTATCGTACGGTCGACAGATGCAACACAACTATTTTAAAGACCTGCCGCAAAGTTCCAAACTACAACTTAAGGAAATACATGGACCAAGTCCACGATGCAGTGCGTTTGTCTGTGGTGCCAAAGCCAAATCCCACGTCCATTGCAAAGCATATGGAGCACTTTATACACTGCAAAAATATCTTTGGCATCTTTCTCATTTCTTTTTATGAGACTCAACACATACTTATCCATGTTTACGCACTTTAAGCAGCGCCAGCAAAGTTAGCAAATTAATAACACATTCATTTGATAATTTATTGATGCCACATTTTCCCAGTCTGACCCTTCAGACCACATGCAGCGGAGCCGACCCGAAGCTCAGGCGCTGGTGTGCTGTGCTCCCATTCAAATACAGCTTTTAGATGCCAAGTTTCATCAATGCCTATTTTTGGCTACTCCCATTGTGAATTAAATTTATTTTGTGATCACCTGTGACTTTTTTTTTTCTTGAGGTATTGGGATCATATGGAATTTATATGCAGCAATTCAACGAGTACACAACCACAAACACACACACACCCACACACACACATACACACACACACACACAAAGACATGTGGGGCTCTTCAGCTGCAGTGAAGCTGTCTGGGTGAAATATAAATAGGTAATTATCCCACTACTGTGAGGCAGCAAAGGCAGCGAGTCAAACGTGACTGAACTAAAACTAAGCACTCTCCGCACACAAGAATATTAAATGCTCATCCAGTTGGTGCCTAAGAATTCCCTGATTGCTAGAAAAAAAGAAAACAGAGACACTGTTTTTGGAATAGAATATTGTTTTGCATTTGTGACTAAAATGTTGGACTAGAATGAAAATGTATTCAAAGTCTCATGAGCAAACATGTTTCTAAATCAGACAGTTCAACCTGCCACATACATCATGCATGCTTTCATTACTGCAGTACCTGTTAATTCCTCATGTGCTGCGCAGTGCTGTTTTAGTTTGCGGTGCATGGGTGCCCCCTATGGGTCTGTGCTAGAGACAATGGGGATTGTTGCAAACCAGCAGAGCTCCAGAAGAAAACCAGCATCTCAAAAGGCTGCATTTAAAACAATCATTCAAAAATATGTATGCAGTCCAGTACACAGTGTCATATATTCTCAGGGACATGAGGAGAGTGTTGTCCCTGTGATAGAGTTTAAGTTCACTTCATTGCTCTGCTGGACTTTTTTTGCCTTTGAATTGAAGCAGCATTTGTGCTGTTAATAACGATACCCCCTTAATAGGGTGCTTATGCTAATTACTGTCTCTTGTAGTTTGTTTTACTGCACCATTCAAACCCTCGGTTCTCTCGTGTTTTCTCACCCGTGTGGTCTCCAGACACATGCTGACAGGGTACAAATGATCTGCCTCAGAGAAATGTAACATAAAGTAGCTGCCATTGTCTGCAGTGACTGAGTCACACTGGCATTTGTGCTGGTGCCTCGCAAAGCCCAAGATGCATCTCCCCTGGCTTCCTCTGTACAAAATGTGCCTCCCACGCATGTGCGTGCTCTGTTCAGATGGCAGTAAACCCTATTCGAAATCCTAATTACACATGTGAGCCATGTATGGTTAGCTCCTTAGCTGCTTTCACCAACCCACATTAACATTAAATGAGTGTGAATTTGGATTCGAGGAGAATTATAACTTCTCCCTTGAGGCTTAGTGGGCGGCAAGTGGCATTGTTGCAATTTCCACACTGTCTGCTGGGTAAAAGGCAGCTTAGCTCTGTACAATGTAATGTTTTCTTTATAGCATCAGTTACCTATAATGTTGCCTTTAAACAAGCAGCCCGTAATAAAATATGGCAACTTTCTGAAATAAAGTTTAAAAGGCCTGCAATTATGGGTGGCGTTCCTCCTCATTTGCGCAACAGAAATTAACAGGGAACCCATTACTGGGTCACCGAAATTTCACTGACATATGGTGAAGCATTAAAACTGCAGTTGGTTGGTTTGCAAGCCTTTTGTCACAAACGGTTCCATTTGACAACAAATGCTCCTCGTTCCCCATTTCTGTAGATTTGCAGCTATGCAAATACCCTCTATTCACCTCGCCGTGGTTCTGTGGCAGCAATGAGAGAAACGCCACAGAACTGGGTCCCTGATGATTAAGAGCCCTATCTTTCCCCAGGCGACTCTCTCTCCAGAGACATATCATCTTACTGACGCTTTTCCAGCCACTCACCTCTAACAAATGACAAAAAAAGCGACCTGCCGTTCTTCACTATGATGCGTTTATTTATCTCTGGGTTGGGGTGGGTGCTTAAGCATTGATGGCTTCAACAGAAGCGAGACAATATGATACAGCCTGATAACTGTGTAATGAATTATTGAGCATACATGTAAAAATGAAACTGAATTTCTGTTTTTCAAAGGTTGATTTGGACATGAATTCTGATCATCACAAGTGATTTAAAAATCAACATATGGTGGAAGATTGTAAGGAAAAGCCTGTTTACAATCTCAGTATGGATTGAATAGTCAGTGTACTATACAGTGAACTCACTGTATAATCAGTCGGCAATGGAACTGACAAACTGGGTGTCACACACTACTGTATTTGTTTTCCAGTATCTTGTTTGCAAGTTCAGACCATGCCTTCTGCACACTGTAGTATGAGAAGAGGGTAGGCCATAAATCTGTAGAAGAGTAGAGATCTCTGGCTGGAGTTCTTCGGTGGCTCCTGCTTTAAGGTAGAAGATGGCACTGAGAGATAGCAGAGGAACAGGGTGGAGACGAGGAAGTGGTGAAAACTACAATTGAAAAGTATAGGTAACAATATTTTACAACTAATACTATTAGAAGTGACTGAGGACATACAATGATGACAATTTACACACCAGTACCTGGACTGAATATATTATTACCATGTTACTGTATCTATGACAAGATGCTGCATTTTGGTATGTGTTCATAACCCATGCTGGACTGGCCATTGGACAGCGAAAGGGGCCACGGTGGGCATGGGATCCCGTCAGCACCAGGATGGATGGATAACAGTGAACAGGCAACAGGGTCATGGACACTACATGTGTGTGAGGAGTGAAGACTAGTCCAATGCCATAGAAGAACTACTGTAGCACAAACTGCTGGAAATGTTCATGCTGGCTTTGATAGAAAGGTGTAAGAACACATGGTGCATCTCAGTTTGTTGCATAAGGAGCTCTGCAGTGCTCCTGCTAAACCCCTGTCCACTGCTAAAAGTAGCCCCTAACAGTCACATATGAACACATCATACAGTGTGAACAATGTGAAATCCTGTCTCTGCATTTAACCCATTCACCAAGTGAAGCAGCAACACAGTGCCCTGGGGGCAGTGTGTGGGACTGTACCTTGCACGAGGGTGCCTCAGTGGTGGTTTGAGCAGTCCTGGGATTTAAACCCCCAACATTCTGATCTCAGGGGCAACTTCCTAACCACTAGGCCACCAGATGCCCATGTGAGCATCAGACACGGACTATAAAGCAATAGAATGTGTCCCGGTCTGATGAATCATGTTTATTTATTTTTTACATCATGTGGATGGCTAGGTGTGTGTGTTGCCTACATGGGGACTAGATGACACCAAGACTCTCAAGTTCTTATTTCAAATAACTGCTCACTTTATCAGAAACCTCTCCCTTGTGCCTCTGCCTTGCTGAGGTACAGTTATAGAATGTAGCCGATTTGAATGCACAATTTGTGCTAGGCATCATCCAGAGGTCTTCACTATTCACTTAGTTTTCAGTGTGAGCGCCCTATGCAATAAATCGCGCACTGAAACTGCGCAAATAAGCGATTTCAGACACACTCTATATATATATATATGTATGTATGTATGTATGTATGTGTGTGTGTGTGTGTGTGTGTGTGTGTGTGTGTGTGTGTGTGTGTGTGTATCAAAAAACACTGTGGTATTTAATTTTTTATCTTGGCATTTCTATGGAAACTACAAAGTTGCAGTCACTAGGATCTACTAAGTAATGAAATACATAACATAATATTGTCAGGCACTCAGCCCAAAATAGTCTGGTACTAATTAGTCATTGCTCATATTTGTTATCACAGAAAGTCTACCATGCACCTGCATGACAATGAATCATATGCAGAGTAAGACTGTGTTGTTCTTTTTTCTTCATTTGACAGTCAGTGTTGTGAGTTAGCTTTGCCTTTCTCACATGAGGTTCTTAAACAACTCCTACCTTGCATGCTTGACATTGCATTTGCATATAGGTCATTCTATAAGGAGATACTGAAATCCTCTAGGGGGGACGTGAAACAATTATTTAGGAAATCTGCTCTATTTCTCCTTCAGGAAGGAAAGGTATTAATTACCTCTGTGAGTTCAAAGTGCTGGTGGCTCACTCCTTGCGTGCTGCATTAGCAAATTAATTACCAAGTAACACACAAGTGCTTCATCACGTCTACTTGATTTTCTCTCTGAACCTTTAGAACACTCACACAAAGGTTTGGCACACACAGTATACTTTCTTTCCCACTCTTTACACTTCTTCTGAGTACTTTAAATTCTCCAAACTGTTTAACTTAAATGAAGTGTAGTAAATCACTTTCAAAAACACTCCAAATAAAACTATGCCGTTACACTGAGGTTGCACTAAAACTGAGATTATGACACATGATGATTAGATTCTTATTACACAAGGTGATAATAGACATTATGATGATTATTATTAGACATTGTGATAATATGGTTGCCGTGAATTAATTAGCGAAGAACCTGTTTTGTAACAACCTTTATTGTTGTTATAAAACAGTTAAAAGTAAAACCAGCATATTCTAGGAACACACAGAGAAAAATCTGTGCAGAAATCCATAGGCCTACAGTCTTTTCATGAAATTCCACACCCTACATTTTTCATTCATTTTGATTTTCACACAAGCTGTTGGCATCCAATAAAGAGCGATTAAACACACAGTTTAAGCCACAGACATGTGACACACACTAATCTTTCTGTAATTCTTATCAGGAGCTCTACTGTTAATTTCTCATGATGTTCAGATATATTTTTTTTCCTTTTTTTATATGTAACATTACTTTTTCACACTGCTTTGGCAACATTGTTCATAAAACAGTTCTGCCAATAAAGCTACTTTGAATTTAAAATTTGAATTTGAGTCAATATGAACCTGATTTATTTCCTTGCAGAATTGAATGTCAGAAGGAAGCGAAGGATCCAAAATATATTGTTTGCTAGTTTGCAGTGAAAAAAACAAGGGGAAAAGAATATCCATATTAAATAAAAAAACATTAACTCCTCCCACAGAGTTCCCCTCACCCTGTGTCCTCCGCCCTCTTTGCCTCTTTGCTCAACTCGCTGCTGTAATCAGGTCAACAGTTTCACACTGCACGATTTGGCCCTCCTGACAGGTCCGTATATTTAGCATTCAAGATATCCGTCTGGCATCTGCGAGGCACTGGTGATGATGTCTTTGAACGATTCACATGTAGTCATCAAGAGCCAATTTATGGGCCAAGCTGCCTCTGATCTGAGCCTTTTTCGGCGATCTCCAAAACTCTGTTGGCCAGTGGAAAATCAAGACTAAAATTGTGTAGTGTGAACATGGCATAAGTCAAGTCAGCTTCAAGATATAACAAATCATTTTTTTAGAAAAAAGGCTTGAAGAAGAAATTAGCAAGTCCTTTAGTACCCATTAGAGAGCTAAATACATAATTTTTAATTAGTTAAACAAATCAATGAGAGCAAAATGAACAGAACATAATCTACCTTTTGCTCTCACTGTAAAACTAAAGGGAACATGAAGGTCCTTCAGCTGTCCTTACTTATCCATTAGGCTTATCTACTTAATAAAGTTACTCAAAGACACGGTAAACACAATGTGTTACGATAAATAATATTTGGATGGTTCAGCAAACACAGCTAACATTCAGCTTGGTTTCTATAGCTGCCACTCCACTTTAGAGTAAATTTCACAGCTTAAGATCTGTTCAAATCACCACCTAAAATCCCAAAGTGTCATTTTTTATACGGCTGATGGTGATGGTGCTTTATATATTGTTTTTGCAAATGGTATAAGCACAGCTCGAGGAAGAAGAGAGAAACATGCATCAAGACTCCCCAGTGATGGAATGAACGCCCTCCTCCGGTCTGATCGGCAGAGTCCTTCATGGTCTTCAAGTGTCGCCTGAAGACCCACCTTTTCAAGGAGTATTTTGGCGACTAACTATGTCCCTTTCCTACTGTTTACTTATTTCTATAAAAAAAATCCTTTCCCTTGACTTCTCTATGACTTATGATGTTCTTTTCTATGGCTCATGTATTGTTGGGTTAGGTGTTGGCTAGTTATTATGTGACAGTTGTTGTATAGATGCTCTGACTGCAGTATCTTGGTTAAATAGTTGACTCGGATTTAAGCTGTTTTCAGGTAAGAAACAGTTGTGGACTTCTTAAGCACTGATGTACGTCGCTCTGGATAAGCCGTAAATGTAAATGTATAAATAAATATAAAGGACATCCACATAAGACCATGTCTGGAGTTTTTCACTCAAAACACATCCATGGAAAAACATGTGTATGCTACTGGAACTGACAACCTGTCAGAAGCACCATTTTTGCAAAGTAGTGAGTGGAGGTTGAAAAAAGTAAGGCAAGATATGGGATCAAATTTGGTGGTCAAAAATGAGAAGCTGAAGATTACAATTTCTCCATCTCCATGCATTCCTCCATAAAAAAACGTGGATGTTCCCAGGAAAGCAACTGTATAACAATTATAGATCACCCATGAATTATTTAACTCTGCTCATACTGTGAGCAGCCTTTCGCTGTCATATGCTAAACTGGCACCTAAAACCACCACCCTGACGTTAAAAAACCCACAACATTAAGAGATGCTTGAGCCCCCACAGCACCTTTTGATTGGGATAAAACTAATCACTCACTCATTTTCGGCATTTATTAAATATCCCTGCAAAGTGTGGAAAGAGCATTTTGTAATCATACATTAGACTATCACACTTTCCCTGTTTCTTATACTTCACAGAGGAGTGCCATTTATCACCCTCCTGAGCAATTTCTGCCACCTCCATTAGCCTGCGCTGTCAAGGTCAACAGCCACCAAGTCACCTTCACTTATCCCCATGTGAGACCTCCACTTTTCATTATGTGCTGCAGGCATGGCCTCAGTTCCGGCCATTCGGCACATTCAACAAGTAACCCATTATTATTTTAATTCTTTTCAATCATGCATCACTGGTCAGCAGCAGTCATCAATAGAACAGTCAGGCTGTGCGTTAAAATTGCTGCCTTTTATTGTCAAAATAGTCTACCCTTTCTGAGATGAAAAGAAAATTTCCAAGTGTGTTCAAGTACTTCACATTAGAACAGAACGTTTCTGATTGAACCGGTCTGGTTGTTGGATTGAGCAATACACGAACTGTTGTGACCTAAATAATGTCGTTACCACTGTGATATGACAGCCAATCGAATGTAAAATCATTCACCCCTTTTACACAAACAAGAACCAGACCACGAAAGTGATATTACAAAAAAAACTATATTGAGTGTATTTAGACTTGGCAGATTTGAAACCCTGGTGCTTTTGCTTTGTGAATGTGGTTTAAAAGAGGACATGAGACAAACTCTGGTGCAGACCAAGTAAGCAGAATGAGCAGATCAAGTATTGTCACCTGAGAGGAACTTATCTGTACATTACATCATTTTCACAAGTTCTCTGAGTGACTAAATAATGTGTCTCTGGCTACCCCAACTGCCGATGAAACCTATACAGTACTGTGCAAAAGAGCCACTCCTTATTTCTTAATTTTTGTTTCCAAAGAGCCAGACTTTCTTTTGCTTATATGTAGTATTATTAGTTTATTAAATGAGGCGGGCGGTGTAGGTGAATTAAAGGCCACTACTGATATGTACACCAGTAGGCTATTTTTAAGTGGTCTATGACCATAAAGCTGTCTGACAACGCCACCTAGGGACT
>JBBPDE010000002.1:8789402-8801770 GCA_037974605.1 Nannopetersius ansorgii
AAATGCTGGTGAGAAACAGTCAGAATCTGAATGATAAGTTGAGCTTATAGATTCATGGTAGGTGTCTTTAATGAAGATGCTTGTTGGCGTATCCATTTACATCAACTTGCATGTTTACATGCAAGCTTGATACATTCATATTTTTGCATTGAATGCACAAGCAAGCAAGAGGAAGGAAAAGGACAGCACTAATCTCTACTTCACATGCACTTTTGCCTTCCCATGTCCCCTTACGCTAAGCCCATCAAGGACAAAACCAGTGCATGATCTTTCACATTACTGAATATCTGAAAGAGTGTGGTCACAATTTTAAGGCATAGATTAATATGCCTTTAATCTATAAAGATGGAGCATATACAGAAATGTACATTTTAGGAATTAGAGCAAAATGACTGTTGATAGAAAAATCTGAAATTGTTCATCGACTATTTCCATACGTGAACACACCACAGTGCACAGTGTGAACAGGACAATTTTTTTCTCTGCATTTAACCCATTCACCTAACGAAGCAGCAGGCAGCCAGGAATACAGCGCCCGAGGAACAGTGTGTGGGGATGGCACCTTGCTCAGTGGTGCCACTAGCAATACTGGGATTAAAACCCACAACCTTTTGAATGCAGGGGCAACGCCCTAACCACTAAGCCAACTGCTGTTCCATTGGGGTGCTCATTTTGTTTATGGATGCAAATTGTAAATGAACTAACCAATATTAAGCAATAGCTAAACTACTTCAAAGGCTTCAGAGCTAACATTAACTGAACTAACTTATAAAGCAACATCAGGGTCCGCTGCATCATGTTATCAAAGTGTAATTCAAATTTCTGCTTCGTATACTGAACTCTTCTGCGAAGATTGTCTTCTCTGTGTTGGTTTGGATCAGTGGTTTTCAATCAGAGCTCTGTGTACTCTATACTCCGCACACTTTGTGTTGTCTCTGGATCTGGCCTAACAAATGAGGAGCTTGTTAATTAGCAGAGTTGAGTGATGTGTGCTACATTGGGGAAAACACAAAAAAGACCAGAATATGGGGTCCCAAGAACTAAGCCTGGAGACCACTGCCATCATTCTATTATGCGCACTAACAGTTTTACTTGTCTGGATTTGTCAATGATTTCTCCTAGCTGACTTTTTGTCACTGTGGCTCATAAGGCTGACGAGTAGCATTTAACTGAAATAATGTAACAAGAAATATAATATTAATATAACTGATAGTAGGTGCAAGAAAATACAACTATTAAATTCCTAAAACATCTGTATGTTCTTCGTATTCTTGAGTGATTTACTGAAAGTGGCCTATTCGAAACATTACAGAATATAATTGGGATTTTTTTGCTATAAAAGAGATTATTTTGCTATAGGTGCCATAGAATGAATGACTGTGTACATTTTCAAAACCAGGGTACTGCCAGAGAACTGGAGCCTCTTTTTTTTTTCAGAAAAGCTACATAATCTTAAAAATAACTCTCTGAGTCTCTGGAAGAGGAATTATATTTGAATTTGGCTCATGTCCACTGATTAGGCCTACACCAGTGAAGTGTCATTGGATACAGAGGCAATGCCCTGTGGGGCTATTTATTTCTGCATAGTAAGACGTTACCTTGGGGACACCTGAAAGATATTTGCTGTATAATTCTACAAATTGAAGCATTTACAGTAACTGTGCTGAGAAGTGTAGCAGTACTGGCTATTATCTATGGACAGAGTTAAAAAAAATCAAGTCTCATCTTGTTTCTTAGGTTTGGCTTTGATGTTAGTCAGCGATGAAACACAAACCTGTTGTTTTCCTGCCTGGGCATGCTTCTCCTTTCTTGCCTAGAAACAGGCCCACTGGGTCAAAGTTCTTTTGCGCTAAAAGCCTTCTAAGCATTATACTGATAACTGGCTGTGCCTTGGCGTTTTTCTCTTCACTCACAAAGGGGGTGCTCAAGACCAGCAGTATTAGAGCTGCTGGAGTGATTTGCTATCAGTGCCCTTTTCAGCAGCACTATCACAGCTCTTTCTGCTCCTCCAAAATTACCCATGCTAAGGACTAATGCATATATTTACATCACTATGGCATCGGTCCCTGAGGGTGCCATGAGCTCTAATAAACGGAACCTCATTAGTCTCAAGGGCTTTTTGTCCCTTTTGTTGGTGTGCGAGACGGTGAGCAAATAAAAGGCTTTGCCAGAGTGAAAGGTCATCCTGTCAAGCCAAGAGAAAAAGGAATATGGCAGCATTTCAGCCTTTCTCTGGGAAGGTGTGTTGGCCTTGGGCAAATCTACTGAAGCCTTAACCTGACAGTCATGCCACTACCCCAGAAAGTAAAATTGGATTCAGGATGGCCAGTCTCTGGTCATTCTATGGCCTATCTCACATAAAGCTGACCTCCAGAGGAATTCTCAGGGAATAATTCCCAGTGTATTTTAGCTTAAAGCTAGCCGTAATCCATGTCTGGAAAACCAGTCACTCGCAAAAGTACCTGCACTCAAGAATTGATGCAATAGGGGAGCAAATATATTTAAAAAATGGTTCTTTTATTTTTTTAGGTACATGTCAAATGTGCAAATATTCAGCATGTGGAAAATGTTTTGGTTCGTCACTGTCACCAGCCTGAAATATCGCAGGCTTTTCCTGTGTGCCAGGTAACCTGATTATTTACGACAAACAGTGATTAGAAAGTCTAGACACACTTTCTTTCATTTCGTGTATAAATGTGCACTCTGCTGATGCATTATCGTATTCAAGAAAAAGGGTTTATGTTAGGCTTCAGTGCTTCTTTGAAACACCCAGTGGCTGTTATTTCAATACACATCCCACTTCGTCTGAAGTGGCACCGGGAATATTCACAAAGCCATTCATGGCAATGCTACGAAGCGATTTCATTTGAGGTAGCCTGCAAAGGCTCAGGAACAGCAAAACTGTTTTTCATTCAATTTTCTAAAGAAAAGAAGGGGGAATGACATGACTGCCACCCAGTGGTCAGACTTGACCCTTACAGGGTTTCGCTATTCTATGCAAGTTATTGGGATAAAAGCTACATCAGAAGTATCAAAGATCTTGTCAGAACTCTTTTATGTCCCTTCCATTTAAACTCTGTCACTTCTAGGGAATCACAGCCAGGACATGATGGGAAAACGAGGTAGGGAATCAAACACTCAAAGGATTCATGTGCTTTTGTTGTGTGGCTCCCTAGTGTGTACTCTCAGTCCGGGCCTGTGGTTAATAGATCAAGCTTTTACCATAAACCCGCTGGCGAACATGCCAAGCATGGCTCATTTGGAAATCAGAAACCTTATCCAAAGGTGTTCAATCCGTTTTAACTGAGAGGCTCGAATAAATCTGACAATGCTGCGGGACTGCAGGGCGTCAGAGGAACCCGTTCTGTACACCTAAAGCTTGTTTTGTATGAATTTCTCCATCAAAGACTGAATCTCAAATGGCTCCCTATTGCTGTATAGCACTGTGTGCTGCATAAGTCATGAAACTATGGCTTCTACACCTTTATGGTCCTGCACCTACATAAATTACTTTCTACTAGACACATAATGGAGTGTTTGCATGTAGAATTTGTCAGTATGTGTTTAAACAACTAACAGTACTAAATAAAAATGAAATATACTTCAACATTCACTAACAGGCATGACATTTGAAAGTTTTTGCAAATAATAAAAAATACAACTGATATCCTACTTACTGTTTGGCTATTACTAACTTATTTTTAATTAAACTTATTTTACACATGTTCACATTTCAATTTTTACTAGAATTGTTTTTATATAAAAAAGTCCATACTGTTAATTATGTAATTGTTCAAAACAAATTTCTGATGTCTCGAAACTTGTGTAATATTGTGGGTTATCCAGGTCCCCCACCCAGGCAAGCACACTAATATAGTCCTTGGGCAAGACTCGGCAAACATGGCAGTCACCCTCCTCTTAGTGCGAGTAAATTGAAAGATTTTCTGGAAAAAAGTGTCTTACACAACTGTAAATGTAAGAAACTAATGTCTTTCTGTACACCAAGGCAGCTTGCAAAGGGCAAACTCAAATTTGTCTTGGTCCACGTCCTTATTAGAGTAGGATTCCATCCTAATATTATTAATGCTGGCAAAATTTCACTGAGTTGCTGCAGCAGTGAAGGAATCATAACCAAATGGTAGAAATAGAGGTGACTGAGAAATACACTATAAGGACAAAAATGTTGGGACACCTGTTTTTCAGTGTTTGGGTTAGGCCCCTTATGTCTAGTGAAGGGCAGTTTTAATGCTTCAGAATACCAAGACATTTTGGACAACACCTTGCTTCCATCTTTGCACCTTGTTTTCAGTTTGGGGAAGCTCTTTTTCTATTCCAGCATGACTGTACCCCAGTGCACAAAGCAAGATCCATAAAACATGGCTGGATGAGTTCAGTGTGGAAGAACATGACTGACCCACACAGAGCCCTGACCTCAACCCCATCCAACACCTTTGGGATGAACTGGAATGGAGATTGCGAGTCAGGCCTTCTCATCCAACATCAGTGCCTGACCTCGTAAATGCTCTACAGAATTAATGAGCACAAATTCCCACAGAAACGCCAAAATCTTGTGAAAAGCCTTCCAAGAAGAGTGGAAGCTGTTATAGCTGCAATAGGGGGAACAACTCCATATTAAAGTCTATGTATTTGATTGCAGTGCTATTAAACTGCTTGTTGGTGTAATGGGCAGGTGTCCCAAAATTTTTGTTCATATAGTGTACATGTGATCATTAGTGATTATTCATGAAATGTATTCACTTTGTTTGTTTACTGAACCCCTTGAAATCGAAATAAATGATAAATTCATACTATAACTTTTTTTTTTCAACACAGAATGACCCCAACACTAGGCCAAAGATCAGGTTTAGAAAAATGACAAAAGAAAAGTGTTTATTTGGCAACATACTTTGAAGTCTCTTTAACAGACAGTGGAAAACAATCATAAAAATCGCAGAGAAGCTATGAAAGGCATGTTATACGGTATAAAACAGCAGTAGCAGGACATAGACCAACCTGTACTGGGTGTGTGGGTCAGAACACTAAAGAAAGCACGCTTTACCATCAGGTCCATCCAACATTCAGTCAGCAGTCACTCCTTTTCTTACGATACTATGTTGGCACATGTACTCCTGTCACATCCTCATCACTGTGTGAGGTCAGAAACTCAACACATATTCTACAAAAATATTTCATAACAACACAGAGGCATCAAGGCAATAGGATCACATCAGTATAGTAACACGATTCACTTCTGTGTTCTCTGTGAACTGTTTAAACCACTGGGGGGCAGCATAGACCCCATGCACCTGAATGGTCAGTGCATTGAAGAGAACAAAAAAAAAAAGATCAATTCAAATTTAGTCTAAATTAAAACAAGCCCATCTTTAGGTCTCTTACTTCGCCTCACTAACCAAATCTATAACAAGGGGAGAAATTACCTTGTGAGCCTAAAAGCACTTCCGCCTTGTGTATAATTCCACAAGCTGCCATTAAGTGGAAATGGTCAGGAGTGAAGTTCATTTTTCTGAAGTGAAATCAGGCCTCACATTGTAGCCACATATCTGTGCTTTACAGGCTGGCATCTTGAAGTGCATCATTTTGTCCCACATCAAGTCACAGGTACTTACTCTACTTACTATACTTCTGTATGGTACACATCTCAAATCTCAGACATTTAAATGCAAACATTTGAGATTTTCTTTCACCTGACAAAAGGGATGAGCTGATTTTATCTTGTGTTAAAAGATGTCCTTTGAACAAATCAAACTAAATTAAACTAAAAAAAAAAATAATGCAATGAGATTAAAAAAAGGCAGGGAAGCAGTTGCAATATCCTATAGATAGACCTAATCCAAAATGTGACAAACAAATAAATTACAAAGGACAGAAGGTGGGAAAAAAAAAGATTAGTGTTGGATTCAGGTTGGTCACCTTGATGTTATCAAGTTCTAAAGTGCTACAGTCTGTGAGAAAGTAGCCACAGAGCGGTCATCAACCATTTGGGGCTGGGGGGACTATTTGAGTTGATATGGTACTTTGCATGAAGAACTGAATGAAAGGCATTGGCTGTGATTACCCGCCAGTATAAAAACACTACTAATTACTTTTTACATTTTTAATAAAGAGTGTTTCTCAAAGTAGCAAGTGGATTTGGTGTGGGGGAAAAGTCCGTGTGGAGTTCAAAGTAAACAGCACCGTTCCTTGAAGCTTTTCTTGTTCTTCTTGTTCTTTCCCTTCCCGTTCTTGTCCTTATTTTCAGACATCTTTTTGGCTCGTACTTCCCTCATTAGGTCAAAAAATACCTTTGGAAAAAGGGTACTTTATTATTATAGGCTTCAGGCTGGCCTTGACGAAGTGCTGAATATATAAAATATGGAACTACAGAGAAAGATGCATAGTGGCAAACCTTATCTACGTTGGCCCTCGTCTTGGCAGAGGTTTCTACATACTGCACCCCCCACTCCTCTGCCTTTCCTCTGGCGTCATCCACAGACACTTGCCTGCGGTCCTCCAGATCAGACTTGTTCCCCACCAACAGTAGTGGTATCTTATCCTCTTCTGCTTTGACACGAAGGATCTGCTCTCTGTATGGTGACACAGACAGAGACAGATGCGCGCGCGCACAGAGACACACACACACACACATACACGAAGACAGGCAGACACACACAGGCAGACACAGGCAGACACATACACACGCAAACACACACACACACACACACACACACACACACACACACGCAGACACACACACACATGCAGACACACACACGCACACAGTAAACAAAAGGAGGTCACTATGCAAACATGTTTAACCAATAGTATCAACTCACAAACAGAAGACCCCCAAAATATTAGGGGCTCAACTGTTGTTCTGACCTGAACTCTGCTGTGGCTGTGAAAGACTCTTGCTCAGTGATGGAGAACACGAGCAGAAAGCCCTCTCCACTGCGGAAGTAATTGTCTCGGATGGCTGCATAGTCCTCTTGCCCGGCTGTGTCCAAAATATCGATCTGCACCTCCTCTCCATCCAGTACCACCTTCTTTCGGTAGCTGTCTGCCTTTGTGGGCTCGTAGTCTTCAACAAACTGCAGAGCAAAGTCCCTTTAAATTCATGCTGCAGTAAAAATTATTTTCAGAGAATGCAACATTAACAGGGATCAATACAGGAGCTGTGGCTGATGCCAATATCCATTAACTTTTCAAAAGCATGTACATACAACATACTACAATAATCAATTCATAGATTACATAGATCAAGATGTGATCGTTACTTTTGATATATGAGGAATATTAATGTCACTACACTTTGTTTTAAAATCATTGATTAATCACTGTTTTACATGATTATTGTTGTTGTTGGTTACTTGAAACCTGTGAATGTGCCAAGGACTAGCATATTACAATCGTTATTTACTTGTTTCTGCAACTGTTTTTCGTTTCAATATTTGTGAACAGCAGCATACAACTGAAACACAAGTTTTTAAAAATACAGTCTTAGTGTTACTACAGAACCGCTCACCTCATCGTACATGAACTGCAAGGTGAGGGCAGACTTGCCGACACCACCACTGCCCACCATGATGACCTTGTGCAGAGCCAAGGAGCTCTGGTTTTTACCCTTGCTGGCCGCCATATCCACACGCCTGTCTCACCTTCACCACACTGAACCCACACAAGCTACTCCACCTGCAGAGACACAGACAATTCAGCCATTCAATGTACCAAGACCATCAGCAGCTTCATGTCAAGGTCTACTAATCATAATCATAGTCATAATCTGAAAGCAATGGAATGTTAAAATAAAAATAAAGAAATAATTCACATAATATTATTTATCCAAACTATTCACATAATAGTCAACACTATAAAGATACAGGACATCTACCCCCAGGATCTGTATTTTGACCTATATCTGAAACTGAACTGCATATCACTGCTTAGTAGTAGGACAACTCGTGGGCTTATTTCCCTGAGCGTGTTTTAAATTATTTTTTAAACCACAAACTTCCTGGTACATTCCCAGTTACGTTCAAAGTTGGGATTCAGGAAATATAGAGCACTTTTACATTTACATTGATGTTTTTTTGCAGATGCTTTTATCAAGAGTTTCCATCTGAGTCACGGAGGGGAGGGTTTTTACACTGATGTCTGAGTCAGTCATTTAATCATTCATTCATACATGCATACAACAGGAAGTACTGGAAACATGCCTGCACTTTAACACATTATTTCATAAGTTCCGAGCTACATTCGCAGGGATACATGGCACTCCTAATGCAGGGAGTGTACAAATACATGGGAACGGCCTTGCCACTCTCGTGTGAAAGTATGAAGCTGCTGTTAAAAGGGCTAAGGAATGATCTTTTACGTATTCAGCACATAACTATTCATTTTATTATTTAAAAGGTGCTTGTGTAGATAGTCAACAGAACTCAGTAAGAAATGTGAGTACACTGAGTTCACTTCAGCACACATTCTGTGATTTGCTGAAAAGACTTGTGAAAAGTATGTATCACAAAAAATAATACTAAATGACTAAGTGCTGAGATTAAATGAATGTTTGATTTTTGTCTCCTCCATCCTGCTAAACATGCTGCATTTCTGTGGAGTGTTTTGTTACATCAAAAATCGTATAGTGTTCAATATGGCAAACCATCTGTGTGAATGTACAAATGGAAGCAAAGTGGAGAGACTGAGGGAGCAGATTTTTTGCCTTATCATCCACCCTTAAGTGAGATTTATATTACGCAAAATCAAGTAAAGCGGGCCGGAAAGGGCATTTTAATTTAGCTGTTGGATGCAGCCTGGGATATTCACTCACAGTGGCTGCTGTGTGTGTAAAACCAGAACTGTTTGGATGCCAGAACAAAATGGTAAGAAAAAAATTACAGTTCTACATATTGATTTCTTCACTAGCAATAAGTCGATAAGTGATCCAAGCCCTAATTATCTTAGCTTAAAAAAATGATGACATTTTCTAACAACTGTCTTATACAGGCTGCTTTTTCTAGACTCCATATACACATTAGCCCTGAGTGCCTGACTCATCTCTACATAACACTCACCTCCCATCATTGGCCTCTCCCATTCCAGTCACTCACACAAAAGAGAACTTGCTAATAGTGAGATGAGGGCACAGTAATCTTAACTAAACACTACAATTAAATTGCCACTTTCAACTTTTCTGACTGCAATACATCATATGATATATTAATATATATATGAAGTGATTAAAGACTGGCTTGGATTATTTTAACCAAAATTGTTTACACTTGATGCATCAAAAAAAACCATGGAACACACATCTGGAACATCTGGAATTGGTCAGGATGCAAGCAGCATAAAACAAAAGAAATGTGATCTGTTAGAGGGTTGTGAAGGGGGAAGGAGGAGTTGGTGCCTGGTTTCAAGGATGTGGGGCCCAGAGCAGAATCACAGTGCTGCTCTATAACCAGGAAGACAGTGCCTGGCCCATTGCTTCCAGCTATTGTTTGTTGTAATCTTATAAGGAAGAGTTCGGAGCAGGTATATGAGGCATGCAGGAAGACTGCAAGAGAATCTGCTGCTATGGCATTTTTTCTTCAGCTTGTGCACACATGCTCAAGCACACTGACCCATAGCTTATGCCACATTTGAATGGAACTGTTCACTTTTTCACTGTAATACACTATATGGACATAAGTATTGGGACAAGAGACCATTACACCAACAGTAACTTTAATGACATTCAAATACATTGACCTTAGTATGGAGTTGGTCCCGTTTTGTAGCTATGACAGCTACCACTCTTCCTGGAAGGCTTTCCACAAGATTATGGAGTGTTTCTTCGGGAATTTGTGGCCCAGTTATTTTGTAGAGCATTTATGAGGTAAGGCACTGATGTTGGACGAAAAGAGCTTTCCATTCCAATTCATGCCAAAGGTGTTGTATGGGGTTGAGGTCAGTTCCACACTGAACTCATCCAATCATGTTTTTATGGACCTTCCTTTGTGCACTGGGGTACAGTCATGCCGGAATAGAAAAGTTTCTTCCCCAAACTTTGTCCACAAGGTTGGAAGCATAGCGTTGTCCAAAATGTATTTGTATACTGAAGCATTAAGATTACCCTTCACTGCAAGTCAGGGGCCACCTGAATTCAATAAGTGATTTAGTCCATATAGTGTAGTATAACTACATTTTGTGCTTGTGATTATACTCGCAACTCTTTTAGCACCTGACACCTGACATAGCTGACCATTAACCTGCATTACATGAACACCTTGCTTCATCTAAACACCCTCAGGAACAGTCTTCTGCAGTTTGTAAGAGAGCAGCAATATCAATATTGCAAAGGCCAATATTGCAACAAACAATACTGTATAGCCCTAGTGCAATCACAGTCAATATCTCAGGCACATCAGGCCAGTATTAATGGCTGCATGTTCCTAATAACCCATCAAGAGGGAACAGAAGGCCATATCAATTCCATTTCCTCTTTAATAGCTAGGCAATTGTGCAAAATAGAACATGACTTCTGAGCTGCCTCAATCGGCGAAAACCCTAGTCAGGGGTAAACGGAGGGCAGAGGGGTTGAAGTTACGGTGGGTGTGACCTACATATGGCGCTTCGTCTGTTTCCCCTACGGCTACAGGCTGCTGAAATATAAATGCTGCTCCCTGCCCTCAGCTATAGGAATTCATTAGGATTCCCTGAGTGCTGGAGGCTTTGCAGCATGCAGCCCACGTTCTTTCTCTCACACACACTCACTCATAGATCACTATGAGCCCGCAAAAAGGGGCCACTGAGCCGATGTGCTTCGGAGACAGCAAGCGCTCCTCAGCGTGACCGGCCCCGCTGCATCTGTCGTGGGAAAGCACCGAGGCTGGCAGCATAAGCAGCGATTTTCATGCTCATTGTGCCCTTGTTACAATCCGGCCTAATCTTGGGTGACATGAAGCACTGTGTTTCCTGCAATTTACTTCAGATCTGCTCTAACTGTGGGCCAATGTTCAGCTTTCCTCTTGCTTCACTGAGGCTGTATGTGGATGAACAGAAGCTGACCTGCTCGACCTCACACCCTGTACTCAGGATCCGAGCACAGAGACTGGCAATAATCACACCACACGTCAGGAGCTCAAGCACTCCAGAGAGGACAGGTCAGCTGACTATGCAACCACCACACCCACAGTAGGAACACCGATATGTAATTTAAGTGTAAAATGCAGTGCTAAGTTAAACATCACAAGATTATCCGAAACACTGTCAACTACCGCATCGTATTCAAAGTTTACTGTGAGTTACCCTCTTATGCTTTAACCTCTGACTTTTCTTTTGACAGGATTTGTTAAGGTGTACAACTTAGCTAATTGTAAGTTGGTTAAAAGCAGATGTTTAATAAATTATAGCATTTCAGGTTTAAATAAAAGATGTGGACTACTTAAGCACTGCAATGTACGTCTGCTAAATGCCGTAAAAGTAAATGTACACTACCAGTCAAAAGTTTGGACAGATGTTTTTTCCTTGTTTTTATTATTTCGTACATTGTAGATCAATATTAAAAACAAACAAATTGACGAAGGAACTTATAGGGGAAAATAATATGTTTTGTAATAAGGAAATGATGGACTTTTTTTTTTTACTTATTTAAGTGGACCTTGCCATAAAGTGGAGTAGAACCATAGTGGAATAGGATCACTAACTGTGTACCAACCCCACAATCACAACTTATAATCCCAAAAATATTAAGAAGGCAAGAAATTCCACTAATGAACTCTTGATGAAGAGAGTGCAAAGCTGTCATCAGAGCAATAGATTATGTTTTCAATATTAATCTAAAATATAGCCAATAATAAAAACAAAGGAAATCGTTGAATGAGAAGGTGCGTCCAAACTTTTGACCTAGTAGTGTAAAGGTAAATCTAAAAAGTTACAAATATAAGTAACAAATATACAAATATATATAAATTTATATATCAGTTCATTTAGAAATCTTCTGTTCTTTAGAAAAGTAAATATTTCATAATAAAGCGGTCAGTATATGTCAACTTTGTCAGAGACATATTATAAGGCATAGACACTTTTATAAAATACTACCTGTTTTTAATACATTCTGTGTTTCTGTAACACTACGGTCAATATGAAACATGAGACATGCAGCATTCTATTGTCCTAATTTTATTTTACTAATATTCAGTCATGATTGGTGTATTGCATAAAAACAACGTTTGAGTATTAGTGGTCACTTCTTTGAGTGTCAAAAATAAAAATGCAAAAAGAATGATCAGTATTTGTTGGTAAATTTAAGTATGGAATAAATAATACACAGACATCAACTTTCTATTTATATTTTTAGCTCATTTTCATGGACTCCACTGCCACAGCTGAAT
>JBBPDE010000002.1:8872365-8884285 GCA_037974605.1 Nannopetersius ansorgii
ACAGAGAGGCAGTGAGGTGTAGGCTGGGGTGGGTTGAGGTTGAGTGAGAGAGAGAGAGAGCGAGAGAGAGAGAGGCAGTGAGGTGTAGGCTGGGGTTGGGTTGGCGTTGAAGGGCTCCAGCTGCCCGGGTGTAAGGGTTAGTGGGATTTGGAAGCGGGGAGATAATCAGCTCTTTAGCTGTTGTAAACTAATATATTTTTCCCATCAGGCTGATATCAATAACCCTTACTCTAAAAAGGGGAGAGACATTTAATTTAAAAGGAGTATTTTTTTAAAAAAACAGCATAATGTCTAACACAGTTGTTCTCCAAGATGCAAAATGAGGATTGATTCCTTGTCTGAACAAGCACTACTCCATTAAGAGTCCTTGAGCAAGATTCCTAATACTACAGTTGGCTACACCTCAACATGATTCACTAGTTAGTCGCTCTGGACAAGAACTTCTGCCAAATGCAAATTATTATTATTATAGTGAAACATCACAATTACTTGCATTTAAAATGTAACTAAATATTCCTGAACAGGTTCACATTTACATATCAAGTGTTCAAGAATCCCTATGGAATTACCCACTGAAATATAAATATGAGCTGGAACACATTCAGTCATTGATCAACATGAGGACGATCAGAAAACTCACAAATGAAATTAAACAAAAATGTAATAATTTAGTATAAAGTCAGGCTTAAATGGCTTAGAAAATGCTGTTAGGCCAAAAGTTAAGAGGTTTAAAATTGAGCCAGGGCCATAATTTGTCGAAGGACTACAGTACAGATGCCACCTTTTAATGTGGATTAGGGCTAAAACGATTCACAAAATTACAATGTTAAGCATGTAGGAGGATACTTTGGAGCTGTTGTTTTTTCTCCAAGTGCCCCAATCTCATAAGGAATAATAAAACATAAATCTGCATTAAACATAATGTTGATATTATTTCATCTGTAAGCCTGAATTAATTCACCACTGTCAAAATAACTGTCAAATGATATAACTATGAGTGGAACAAACAGATTTAATTAGTGTAACATACACTTATAACAATAAACACAAATAATGTGAACAGATATTGGATTGGGGGAGGGAGATAGATGAGAAGGCAGTGAGGTGTAGGCTGGGATTGGGTTTGGGTTGAGGTCGAGAGAGAGAGAGAGGCAGTGAGGTGTAGGCTGGGGTGGGTTAAGGTTGGGTGAGAGAGAGAGAGAGAGAGAGAGAGAGAGAGAGAGACAGAGAAAGAAGCTGTGGGTTGTTGGCTGGGGTGGGTTGAGGTCGAGAGAGACAGAGAGGCAGTGAGGTGTAGGCTGGGGTGGGTTGAGGTTGAGTGAGAGAGAGAGAGAGCGAGAGAGAGAGAGGCAATGAGGTGTAGGCTGGGGTTGGGTTGGCGTTGAAGGGCTCCAGCTGCCCGGGTGTAAGGGTTAGTGGGACTTGGAAGCGGGGAGATAATCAGCTTTATTAGTGCTGCTAAAACCAATTTAGGAGCAGACTAAGGGGATCAGACGGGCCAGCTGTCCACACCACCCCCGCCTACTTCTCATCAGTGCCCTATTTCATTTCATTCAACATCACCACAGGAGCAACCTCCCCTAAGAACAGGTAGCATAATTGAATTAAAAATCATCCAGAAACAACCCCCATTTTGGCCACTTACATTGAAAGCTGACATCTCTGCCAGGAACAAAAACACAAAGCTTCAAAGTAATGAAGGATAAATGAAAAATTAACACTAATAACCATTTACTATTTAATTTATTAGTCTTACAACTACAGTATTTTTGTCATTTGTGAAAGTTTTAATGAAAGCTAAAAAAGAAATCACCAAAGTCTCCAAAGAAATCGTATGTACTGAAGAGTTGAATTCATAAGCTGTTCATAAGCTTTTGTGATATCTGTATGATGGCCTGGAGCACTTTGAGTGTGATGGCCTCATAGAATTTGTGGAGCACTGTCTGACTTATAATGATATGGGACAAGAAGGGAGTGAAGGAGCTGCGGGGGCAGCTCAGAATGAGGCCAACTTCATTAGATAGAAAAAGTCTAGTAAAGCACTGGCCCAGACAGAACTTCAACAAGTCTCACCTCAATCACTTTCCCGTTAGTGAGAGAGCTTACCTTTTACTATCCCTGTCTCAGCCACAACAGTCTAACAGGGTACAACGTTCTTCATGCTAGAGGAAATAGGCTTCTTAACATCTGCTTTGAAATCCTACCGGAAACAGAATTAGGTACCAAACACTGGCTATATGTGACATTGTGACATTAACAACTTAGTAAAGGGGACAGAATGGTGCCATCACAACCATCACAAAAACATAGGGCTGGGCACATTAAATAATTATTATCACATTAACACATTATTTAGTTAATGTCGACAATTATCTTGTGGCCTTTTAATGCATTTTTAAAAAAATCCTTTTATTTTGAAATTTCAATGCTTTATTGTGCTCATGGGTGCGCGTAGCACGCAGCTCTACATCTCGGCTGGTTTTCACAGGGGTCAGGCATCCTATTACTTTTGCTCATATTATGTGGACAAAAGTAATTGGACACCTGACCATTACACCAACAGGGACTTTAATGACACCGCATTCTGATACATAGACTTTCATATGGAGTTGGCCCCTCTTTGCAGCTGCTATAATTTTTGGACCCCCATGCTCTGGACTCTGAGGGGACTTGTTTTTCTACAACAGACTAAAAAAAATCCAATGCCCTGGAATTTGATTACATTAATGTTGAAGTTTAGATTTAGAATAAACCTTTTAACTGCAGCTGTGTATCTGTGTTGAAGGAAATACTGCTGTTAAAAAGCTTTGTATTTGATTAAAGTGATAGCAAACCAAAGGTTATTGCACTTTTGTTCATATAGCAGTAATTCTAAAATAAAAGTGCACAATGCACTACTTTTACATCATTTTAATTTAGCATATAATTATTTAATTTTGCATATAACAATGCAAAGTTTAATCTTTGCTCAGTATTACAAAAAATCTAAGCAAATCACAGGTTGCTGTGACGATTGCTGACATACACACAGCTTAGTATAATCTCCATAGAAAAGCTTTGCTCAATACAATGGGATGGTGGTGAGCAGCTCCACAAGATCCTAAAGTCACCTAGTGGTTAGGAAGTTGGTCGTGGTTGTGGGTTCGAAGACTTCTTGTGGCGCCACTGAGGTACCCTTGAGCAAGGTGCCATCCCCACTGCTCCCAGGCTGCTCGTTGCTTTACTTGGTGAATGTGTTACATGCAGAAAACAGTTTCATTGTTGTGCTGTGGTGTGTTCACATTTGATAAAGGGACACTTTACATGTCAATAATTATTATTATGCAGAGCTCCAATAAAGTCCTTCCAACTGAATTTTCCAGACAATTAAAACAGGCGTGGATTCAGTAACTAGGGTGTGGGTGTCACTGCAGGTTGCTCTTAGGAAGTCGTGTGACTTCCTTGAACTAGTCCAGCATTCCACATGGGGTGAACTGGCAGAAAGCCGTGTTATCTTGGCGTAAGTGTTTGGGTGACCCGACAGTGTATCCTGACCTAACTGCCTAAGCTGTGTCTACCTGTACAGTGTGACAGTCTGCATGTGAGTAACAGCCCACAGAAGGAAAACAGAGCCCACGTCTTCTGGGCCAAATCCAACTTAATCCACTGTTTAACGGCTGTTTAAACAACCCCGAACGTTAAGTGGGTTGCCTGTGCAAGTCTGAATGGGAGGCATTTACCTCATGCAAAAACAGGCACAGGGGGCCCTTAGGGGTCATCCAGAGCACCACTTAATGTGCACAAGAAAGCAACCATTATCACTCCCGCACAATGCTACAATTCTCCATCTGCGTTATCCCTTTTGGTTTACGTCAGCTGAAATGAGCTGGTGATGCCTATCTCTAGGACATGTATTGTTTCATTAAGAACTGAAGTGCAGCTGATGAACACCCATGTGCCATCTAATGACGTTTACCCCCGAGGACGGTAGTAGCTGATATCTAATCCTGGTGCATTTATGCTCTTGTTGCTAAAATAGGTTATAGCAAGAGGGTAAGAGTGCAGGGTCTACAGTGTGGTTCTAGGTGTGTGCGTGTGTATGCGCAACAGCTGAATGTGACCGTCTGTTTCTCTTGTCTTTATGATTACTTTCCGTGGTAATGTGGCAGCAGGCCTGAAAAGTGGAGAATTAGAGGAGTGGCACGTCAACGCGTGGAGAAGGCAAACACGGCTGCTGGGCTGGGCTGCTAACAGGGCTTCAGGGGATAGAGTGATTTACTACATCTCTCAGCTCCATTAGAAACAGCCCCTTGGCTGTAATGAGCTTCTGACATTGAGCATGTTTGTACAGTGTTTTCTTTTATTTAAGGGGCATGACACGCTGATTGCAGAACATTAGGACTATATATTCCCTCCCCTGCCTAAACACACCCTTTCAGTTTGCGAAAAAAATAAATGTGTGTGAGAGAGGGAGGGGTAGAAGCAGGCAACTAATCAAACAAGTTTCACACATTGCCAAATGTAACACGAGAAGCACAACCACCTGAAGTAAATTTTTAAATTAACAATCTGTAAAAAATTAAGCAGGCCAATTGTAGTGGCCTCTTACCTTGTCAGTTCACAGCTCTTGATTCCTGATCATATAACTCCTCAAACACCGTCCATACAAATCCACAACGTCACTGACAATTCATTGTATAGGAAGCAAACAGGTTGTGTCCCCTCTTGGTCTTGCACTGGCCTGTTCAGACAGTACTATGATTCAATGCACCCTTCAACCCCATCACACATTGGTTCCTGCAGTCTACTGGGAATGGACCAATGGCAAAGGACTTTGTCAGACTGGTTCGGGCCAGCTGCTGAGACAGCCAGAAAGCATTTGGAACACCAGAGCATCAGCCATCCAGGTCTGTTACTCAAGTCAAATCCCTCAGTCTGTACCACAGTGACCTTGCAGCCCTGACACTGCTAGGTCAGGATACAAACTCAACAAGGATTTACCAATTTACCGTAATAGCTTCAAAATGCCTCCAAGGCCATGTTAGTGCAGGCCTATGTCAGTAATAAGTCTCAACTTGCACTCCTAGAAAGTACATGTAATCGAGATGTGGATACATGATTTTCCAAACAGACTTAACATGTCTGTAGATCTCCAGTCAAACAAAACTTTCAAAAATCATTCACAGCATTTCTACAGATTAACATACAGTACAAATACAGATTGCTCTAGACCTGTTTAATTTAAGAACATTTGCAGAAGCTAGCAGAAAAACATAGAGAAAATTGTACGGCTCAAGAAAGCATGTACTAAGCATATCTCTAATAACTAGGGCACTCCTGAATTGCCAATACCAAGGGTTGAGTTGAGTGCAAACAAACATTTAACTTGATTAATGGCCAGAGGTCACTCCAGACAGCCAGTGACCTGATGACCGGTTCACACCTAATCCCACCTCTCGACTTAACACAGCAGAGCGTGTGGTACAGGTGAATCCCATGAAAGTGTGTCACCCACATGCTGAACCAAAACAAACGAGCTTGAGCCTCGGCTCACCTGAGGTAAGCTGACGTCTCTTAAAGCAGCGTTTGTTCAGGCACAGGAAGGGCAAAGAGATCAAGAGATCACTAGTTGTCAAAGAGGGACCTCATCGGTTAAGTACTGATGAATGCGTGATCATGAGCAGCACACTATATACACAACAGTGTGGCTATTATTAAGCAGTTAAAGGAGCAATTCCTGAAATGACATTTGTGTTGCTGCAGGCACTCCCGTGTCAGACTTCCAGTATCACTGCACCTTTTCCAGTATCTTATACTTGACTTAGTAAATGAACACCATATGGACACTCCAGAGAGACCTGTGGGAAACAGGAATAGAGAAAGAGGGAGGCATTAGATGACAGGTCCACTATTGTGACCATCTGCAAAAAAAAGTGACTTTGAGTAGCAGCTGAAAGAGAGGTAGCCGGGCCAGCATGAGTAGGTTGCAGCTTAGATATTCCCACTTTAGTTCTAGAATCTTTATATCGTATGTATTGGTAACGAGTAATTTTATTAAGGTGAAAAAATAAAATAATGCATAATAATACTGGATATGCTTTTAACATCTCTTTTACAATATTTCTTCATTCCTTAGAATTAAACTTGCTGTTTCTGTGACTGATATGTGTAAAAGGCCTCTGAAAGGATGACCTGTTTGTTTTGCTCCTCATTCAACAAGAAGTTCAATATGAGTCAGTGAGCTGCTGTTGGTAGAACAGGTAAATATATCTGTTATTACCAGTTATCTATGATTCAGAGAATGAACCTGTTGATTAAAGCATACGGGTTCACGGTGTCCAAGAATTAGACAACACAGTTTATTACATTTTGTGCAATCGCCATCCTCTATGGTCTGGGCTTTGCAAAAGACCGTAGCTGCATGTTATTGTCTATAGAGCACTACAATGGCAGGGACAGTTTTTCTGAAAGGGACACAAGGTTGCTGTTTGTTCCTCAAATCTCATAAGGTTCACTCAGTCTTACCCTCCTGGGACAGCTAGAGGCATAAACAGATAGAAAGCAAAAGCAATGTAAACAATATAACAATAGGCAACTCTGGCCTGCACCGCGTTATTCCTCTTGGGCTGTATGAAATCAATGGCTTCAGTAGGTGTTCATGCGTGAAAGCGATACTGTCCATCCTCAAGGGAGGTAATGAACACTAGCATGACATACCTCTCCAGGGAAATCACAGTGCATTGAAATCTGAAAAATGTGGTCCGTCACAGCTCACACACATAACAAAGCCTTTATAATGCCTCTGTTACTGATATGCTTGGAGGGGGGGCTCAAAAGGGTTGTTGGGCAAATACACATTGTACTGTATATACATTGAGCACTGCTTTGTCATATACAGACCTTTTGCCCTATCGTACCATTACAGCAGAGAGAACGCAACTGGGAATGGCAAGAGCTTTGTGTTCATTTGAGTTCACCTCTTGGGGGGAAGAACAGCTGACGGCAAAGGCTGTAACTTCGTGGAAAAATACCTTAGTTTTAACTCATTATTAACAACAGGGATGACAGATAGCAGTTGAAGGATGAGACAGAGTACTGTCAACACAGCAATTGGGACCCACCACCGGCAGTCTTCCAAAAGCTCTTTTCTTGACAAATGTAGTTGTCATACTTAGTACCTCAGTCTCTGAAATACAAGCATAAAGAGTAATAAAATTTGACTTGTTAAGTACTATTCGGACAGGATTAGATTTACATGAGGAGGTCGGATAGAGTCATTTTTTGTACCAGAGAACATCTGTAACATTTATGACCAATTTGCCCTACATAAAAAAATCCTTAGTTAGGAGTGGCTACTTGATGTGCTTTATGCCTTCACTCCAAAACAAACTGAGAACATGTCAAAATGTAATTTTTCCTACTAGTGTAAATACAGAGAGTTGTTAGAACAGGAGCATCATCTTTTTTAAAAAACATATTAATTTCTTTACATTTTAGTGCTTGGAGTGTTACACTTTTAAACACAGTTTAAAGGACATACTGTATAGGCTTGAGAAAATATTCCTCTGAGTACCTCCATGTTTAAGGATTTATTTTTCCACATAACAAATGAAATTTATGTACATGTGGGTTTGAATCGGATCAATATAACCTGGCTGTTATAGTTAAAGACTGGGAGTGGACAGGGTTTTGTCAGTGATTGTGCCAGCAAGGATGGAGAATTAAAGATGACAAACAGCATAAACGGACTTGAAATAAAGATGGATAAAATAGATCCGTGTGCTATTGCACCACACTTGGAGGGATTGCATCAAACGCAGAGCAGAGTGGAAGATTATGGATAATTGTTTATCCTTATGACACCATGATAAGTCAACCACATTAAGTATATTACTGTAACACAGATGATGTGTCCTGCCTCCGTCTGCAGTGAAAACATGTCTAGTGGGACTGCATTTCAAGTTTAATCCACTCGACTGTCTGGAACATTTCCTCCTCAACAAATCTGACTTAATCAAAATAAGAAAAGTCTTAAATGTAATACCCATAAATAAACAAACAAGAAGACACATACAACACAGCTTCCCACATTAGTTTACAGTGGTCAGTGGCTGTTGTTCCTCATTGTGTGGATGATGATGTGTGGCTTTAGCAGAGGTTTTTGCTCGCTGCATTAATCCATTGTTTATGGGAGAGGGGCGGATTCAGTCACTGCCTCAGTGAAGGTTAGCTAGTGTCAGGACGGCTGTGCTCACACAGGCCGCTTGGTCTAGACTCTGGTAGCATTTTAATGGGATTACACAGATTTGCAATGATTAAACTAGTGGCCATAGTACACGTGGCACACTGCATAGCTTTGGCCAACAACACAACATGTCCTGGGCCTTGGCTTTTGACACTGCAGGTCTTGGCACAGAGGCACATTTCCTGTTTATGTCAGTCTCGCTTATTTTTTTTCAAACAAAAGCACACATCTACAAGCTGAACAACACATTAACACAATACATCACTGTGCCACAGACTCCTGCCCATACTACCTGTTTAGAAACCCTGGTGGAGAGCGTTAAACAGTGTTAGGACATGTTGAAGCCACTGCAAAGCAATTCTGTGGGGCCAGCTGGATGAGTGAGGTTTAAGTGTTAAGTGATCCACAACGCTGAGGGGAATGGCTGCAGACAGTAGGGGGTTTTAGACAGCTCAGGCCTCGGGTCATTCTTAGATGGACCATCCGGTTTACAGACCCTTTTTATTACAAGTATGCTAAAATTCCTGGAATTCTTAGGTCTCCCCCTGCTTCAGATTCCTGGACAAACATCTGGACAAGAGGACAAAAACCTAAGTAGATTCAGAAGATTCTCAGAAGATCCTCAGAAGATTCAGTCACAGGTGTACTTGTACAAATACAGTCATATCACAAATAAAGCCTTGTACAAATAAATCAGAGTCATGGTGACCAATAGGCATCTGTACATTCTATGGTTCTCATTCCTAAAGGACTAACTATTGTAGGACAAACAAAAAACTGGATCCCCAAAAATGTAACTCAGGTTAAAAGACTAATCTTTCAGTGCAAATTCAGATAACAAGTTGGCATTTTCAAATGATGTAAAAAAAAAATGAAAATAGACAAAATCTTGTTCTTACAGCCATGATAATAAAACTACGCTTTGAAAAGCACTTCAGCTTCTTTCTTCTCCTAATCAATCACACTCTATAACACTCAAATTCAGTTGGCCCAGGTGCATAATAAACCTTTTGTATGACTTATTGGTCAAATGCCCAAATCGCCTACAATGCATGCAGGTTGGTAACATGAGAAGACATTTGTTGGAAAGGTAGTAATTAAACATGCTGATTTGTTCAGAGCACCATTGTGACACTTTCTAAAAGTCCTTTCTGCATGTGATTCATCAACAAGAGTGGAATGCAGTTAGGAAGCAGAAATGTTAATGAGTTCACCACATGTTTACGTATGGCTAGCATTTACACAGCCCAAACATGCAAAAGTCTTTGAACATGATTTTAAGTACTTTGAACTTTCCTCAAGCACACCTGTCAAAGGAGAAATCCACTCCCCGTCCTCCAGCAGCACAGCATCAAAGCAGCCACAAAGCATGAGTGTTGTGGCGAGTAGTGGAGGGTCAACTCATTCTTCTAGCTGTAAAGCCAAAGATGATAACAAAAGTGAGAAGGGGGAACCCACTAACCTCTGACCCTGTCTTTCAGAGGTGCTCCTGAGAGAAATCAGGTCACCCTGCTGAAGCCTACAGGATCTCCTAGAGTCACTCTCAAGCCTTTGTACTTTACACTGAATGCTAAAAGCTTGAGGAAAGAATGTTAACAATCCCACTAGGATCACATCTTCAAGGACAAGAAAGGACACCTGCCCCATGTTAAGACAATCAAGCAAAATCTACCATTTCATTTGTAAGGATTTTACACAAAGACCAATTGTCACTTCAATATGGACACAAAGATGTGACAGTTGGGACACCTATTTCACATTATAAACATTAAAAAGAAACATTTGAAAAGGAAAATCACTGACCTTCCCTTGTTTCCAAGTGTTGGGTTAAACTATAGATTGTGCTGGAAAATCAAAAGATGCCACAGACTTTTTTCCACTATGATGCATATACTGTTCCTCAACAGAGCTGAAAAATATCAGGGGCGGAGAGTCAACTACATTTTGAAAGAAAAGAGTCATGCACCAGAGGGCCTTTCCCCAGTGACACTGGCATCACGAGGAGAGTTTCCTCCCTTTACATGCAGATGGATGTATATCTTTAGCCCGGCACAGATCAAGATGAAGCCCTACCCTGGGGTTCTTGAGACTCTCCCTGGTGTTTGAGCCTGCTTGAAAAGGAGCAGATAGTATTCAAAGAGCCATGACAAGACTGTGACGCACGTAGCCACGGCCCTTTATCAGTTCATCTGAAAGCAAAACTCATCTGCTCATGTTTCCGCATCCCTGCAGCAGCCAAGAAAATGTTACATTACAAATAAGCCATCATGAGAAATGGAACAAACCAGAGTTCTTCTCAAAAGATGCCCGAAAACATTAAAAACATTCAAAGTTTACATTAAACAGGAACTTTTGACAATGTTGTAAACATTGGTTTTGGGCAGTAATTTCTACATACAAATGAACATAGATCTGGCTAGCACCTGACATGACCCCATTCTTCTTCTAAACAAGATTGCTTAAATTCATGGAGGTATCTTTTCACAAGGAGACCTTAGATGAACACATGGTAAACTCGCACAAGGTTTTCGAGAAGTTTCTACCCTAAAGCCTTTTATCAAGTAGAATGCAAATGATCAGATAAAAGAAGTTAATTCTAAACAGATCTGGCTCAGAAAACAACAGGATATGTCTACCAGCACAACTCCACCAAAGGGTATTTCTGTGGTATAAGACATGCAGCTGGTCAAACCACCTGTTAACAACCACAGCACCATTGGAATGCCATTGAAAAAAAAGCCTTGTTTGTTCTCATTACATTTGGTAAATTTGCAAAGCTGCTGCTCTTTTCCCAAAAGGCCACTAGGAACCGGAATCAAAGACAAAAAAAATATTTGGGCTTTTTCCAAACCAGAGAGAGATACTGAAAACAGTGAAAATGCTGAAAAAGGAAAAGAGCAAGCTGATGTGAGCAAATTGAGAGTCTAAGTAATAGTATACTATGATCAGCCTTGTATATGATTACATGCTGCACATGGACCCAAGTGTGCTTTGACCACGTTCTTAAATGAGAAAAGCACCTCTTACTCATGAGTTCTAAATGGTTGTGATATCAGTGGTGTTACAGACTTCTAACAAATCACTACAAAACTCATGGTAATCTAAATGAAGTTATTTCTCTGTGCACCTTAAAATAGCAATGGATACAAGCTCAATTATATTCCAGCACTCACAAAAAGGAGGAGTGTCAGGCAACCTAAGGAATGCAGGGAGCCTATACTGAATCAAGAAACACGGGGCAGAAGTAAACTCCTTTAAGATCTCACAGAAAAAAAAGGAGTAGGCATATAATCAGGAGCATAGCAGAAACTGTCCTACATGTTAGACACCTGCCAAGCATGGACAATGGGAGGAGCAAGGGGGTCGTCATGAAATTCAATTTAAGTCAATTTGAGTTTCCAAAAATACAGTGGTCAAGTTGCCTGGGGATTTTTCTTGGTGTTAGGTCTTTAACAAGGTCACACGCTCATGCTGAGCCAAGTGTGTGTGAATGTGTTTAAACACATAGTCGCCTATAAATAACCGGGAAGGGGTGTGTAAAATATGGGTGAAACACGTCATCTGGAAAAATAATCAGGATCTCAGGTGTAATGGTTTCTTGTACATGGTTCCATGCAGGATTTGCACACACACACACACACACACACACACACACACACACACACACACACACACACACACACACACACACACACA
>JBBPDE010000002.1:8888815-8899018 GCA_037974605.1 Nannopetersius ansorgii
AGACTGCCCCCTGTAGGTAGGGAATGGAAGTCGCTTTGGATAAAAGCGTCTGATAAATGCCGTAAATGCAATTAAATTGTTCATTACAATTATTTACTTGAGACATAATCATCTGTTAACATTTCATGATTGTGACAGGCCTCCTGATCTCACGATCTTGACCAAGTCCTATCATGCCTCCCTATTTTTGTCACACTGCCCAAACTCACATTGTAGGACAAAATAACAATTACTGTACAACTTGGATGGAAATAAATAAAGAGACTTGAGCTTTGAAGGGTCATTGTACAGTACATGTATGTTCAGCATATGCCCTGAATGTAAATAGCATTATTTAGTGGGTATGAGCTTAGTTTAAACTTGGCACTTCTTTATTCAAGACAAGACCTTGAAGCTCTGAGCTAAATAGAGCTGCTGAAGTACATTTGTGTCTCCAAGTGAATTGACAGAACTTAAATCATCTGAAGTTTTATGTCCCTCACAAGCTTTCAGTGCTCCTTCCTAATGTTGAGTCCGACTGGAGATGAGGCCAGGGCAGTGGGCCAACAGAGAGATATGAAGAGTGCTAACTGCTTACATTTATTTATCCTCTCAAAAGGTGCTCTTTGAGTTCCAGCTCCAAAGCGCTGGCCTTTGGGGCTAAGGACAATCCTTGCATTTTAGCGACTGGTGTTGGAGACCTCTGCAGACATCTGCTTCATTCTCTCATTAGAGTCTGGGGTTAATTAAGACCACATCACATCCGTTTTTTTGAGTGTGGATAGGATCCTTCATGCTTTTCTTCCCCGACTCATGCACAGCTACTAGGGCATTGTTAAGCACTGACATTGTTCACTCCAGGCCCATCATCAAAGAAAGCAATGAAACCACACACTCATCTGTGTAAGAAATGGCCTCAATAAGACTTTAATAAGCCCCTAAAAAGTGCATGGCAGTAATAAGCACTGGGCCCCGCGTTTGATTGATTGACCTCATTAGTCATTTGGAAACTATGCCAAAGCTAAGAAAATACGCCTACTTACAGGCACGGTTTAGAGAAAGGGACAGAAATAGGCTTTATGTTGACTAAAATATAACTTCCTTAACATGTCATGTTGAAGATAACATCATAGAAGATAACTAGAAAGAAGGTGTGCTTTTCTAATTGTGGGTGATTAATATATCTTGTTGAATTATGTGGTAAGAAAAGAAGTTAAAAAATGTTGTTTCTTATTATTCACTAAGGGGCATGATAAACCGGCTGTAAAAATTCATTTTTACAATTTAGTATGAGATGAACTGGAACAAACTCGTTTTCAGAGTATAATAAATGGTTAAAACAATAAAATGAGCTTTTCCTTTTGTTCCCTCTATTTGCTTTGACCTACAGTTTACTTTCTTTTGTGCTCCGGCCTCCTACGCTGAAATGAAAAAAAGAAGTCAGCAGATGAAATCACAGATACTGTTTATGCAAACTTATATATGATTTGTTGGAGCTGGGCATTGACTACATCCACAGAGCACTGTTAGCATTTCCCAAACCACACATCCACCTGTGATTCATCGAAGCCACCAGGCAGAGAGTGCGGAGGATGGACTCAAATTTATTTCATGGCTCGACCAAGAGTAAACATTACGTGTTACCAAAATTATACATCTTTTTGAGCAATAGAGCCCATGTAGGGACAGCTGGTGGTTCTACGATGTGTAGCTCAGCAGAGCATCGTAAGACCATGAGAACAGTCGTCCTTGTGATTAATCATTGCTAGACCACCTTTAGAATGAGCTAATGCATGGAGAAGATGGCTCCTACTCAACTTCTGACTCATCGAGAAGACTATGAAATGGCTGGAGGCATTATGAATGCTCAACACCATGGATTACCACACACATATATCCGCGGTCTTGAGCGTTTGCGGTGCCTCCAGCCATCTCATACTTTGCCAGCTTTTGAATCAAAATACTGTGAAGTATCACATGCTGTGCCTCTATGATGACTTTTATATCCCAGTTAATTAATACCTGAAGTGTAAATGTAACCAGATGATGCACTGTTACATCGGGGACAGCCCCATGAGAGCAGGCGGTAGTGAAAGTATCATCATAGCGGTCACGGTGTCATCTTCGTGCCATTCATACCCTTCGCTGACACCGCCTCAAACAATGGGACACTGTTCCAAGTGTTTGTTGTTGGCGCTAATCTGATGCAGAAGCCGATTCTAAAATGAAAGCAGCACAGTGGAGACTCCGTCAGGGTAGTCTTCTGTCTGTGCTTCCAAGACTGGATTATTGAAAGTGCAGAGGCCAATGCAAGTGATCTGTGATTTATCGCGTGACCTCCCGTAGCTCCAGACAGGGTTTGCCAGGAACAGAGTGGGTGGACGGATCTCCCTGTTATGCTCCATAGGAAGAGCGGGACCATTGGAGGTTAGCTGCTGAACCCCTGCCAGGCCACAGACTCCTCTCCAGCCGGGCTGGAAGACGAGCAAGGACATGTTGAGCGAGGGGAAGCCATGTGGTAGTCTTTAGCAATCGGCCCGCCCCGCTCTCTGACACACACGTCCACTCCCGCTTGTTGGCCTCTAGCTGAACGCTGTGCTGGGCGCTGGCCAGGCCGAGGCTGCTCACGGAGGAATTCACTCATTATGCGTGGACAGATTAGGATCATCTGCGTTCTTGTCATCATCTTCCTAAACCATGGCGTGACTTAGATGTATGGCTGTGCACTGCGTCGTTTACGAGAATACACTTCTCAGGATAAGTAAAGCGGTCACAATCTGGATTAGGAGAAGTGTCACTTGTAGAGTGCTGGTTTAGAAATGTGAAGTTAGAAATAGTACAGTGACTTAAAATAGTCAAATAAATAAATCATACTTGTCT
Source organism: Nannopetersius ansorgii (assembly GCA_037974605.1). Taxonomy (NCBI): domain Eukaryota; kingdom Metazoa; phylum Chordata; class Actinopteri; order Characiformes; family Alestidae; genus Nannopetersius; species Nannopetersius ansorgii. The sequence goes on from JBBPDE010000002.1 coordinate 8,891,675, forward strand.
AGTTAAAGAGTAGTTTCCATGTCCAAGAAGGACCCCTTCTAGTCCAGTCCTGGTGCCTATGAGGAACTCAGGGTCATACAGGGTCCCATTTCTTATTTTGGTATTCATGAGCTCCCTCAGTATTACTGCACCATTTGGCTTCCATTGGTGTGATCTCAGCAGTGGGAAAGACCACAGTAGATGGGTTTGTTTACTGCCTGACCAGTTTGATGGACAAGAAGATATTGAGGTTAAAATTCCTTTGATCATTAGACATTCTAATATACCAACAGTAGGATTAATAATATTATTCAGTAGGTACGCTGGATCCTGTATGTCACACATGTCTGTCCCAAATGCAAGCTTGTAAATCTAGCGCTCTCAAAAATTCTTGCCATATCTGTCCTTGTGTTGTTTAGTGCTACATACACCTACAGTTGTAAGTCACTCTGGATAAGAGTGTCAGCTATGTAGATGTAAACGCTCCTTCTTGCAGCAGAATAAGTCACCATCCTAGAGCAGTTGGTTTGTAGGTGACCAGATCAGAGGTGTTGGGGTGTCAAGCAGCTGGTATTGTTCCCCCTGCTGCCCTGACACACACACACACACACACACTCAGCATCAGACAGCACAGGCCCTCTTTTCCTCCCCACAGCCAACACACTGCTGACTCACAGCTCAGACAACAAACCGGGACACAGATGGATGTCTCACACTGAGCGGTAAAATATGCTCACCCACTGCGATAGTGCAGAGAAATCTTCAGAGTGACTCTATAGACACAGGAATCTGACATTAAACATGGCTAATTGCTGAGTGACAGAAATCAAGAATGCGCTTAATCTCAAATAATTTCATTTAAAAGCAGTGAAACTTCATAATTTACTCCTGTTTTGTGGACATTTATTTTACTTATACACTTCATCCCACTAGGGCGCATTACTTCACCAATTCAGACAGTGTAAACAGTGTACAATGTGTGGTTTCTGAGTTTCCCACAATGACTCTCTCTGTCGCTTGATGATAATTGATAGACTAACTGCTACATTGTCTTCCTGGAGCTTATTGTGTTGTCAGGATCCGGGACAAAATCTCTGCAGTGGGTGCAATGAGTCATGCTCAGAAAGACAAAAAAAAAAAATTTAGGTAATATTCCGTTCATTTTTAGACATCTGAAGAAGATAGTTACTGTACATGTTTTGGGTTCTAACAGGTCCCATTAACCCTGACACTATTATCCTGACTGTGTGTTAGTTTGTGGTTGAGATTCCCAGCATAAAATATCGCTCCTGCCTTATTTTTGGAGCCATATTCAATATACTGCACTACACCACATGCATTCAAAACATTACACAATGACCATGGTTGCCTACTCAAATGTGTAATTAACATTTTAATAAAGGAAGTATCGCTCTGTTGTTGGTTCAGGGTGAGCGGACTGACAGCTGAGGCTGTGACGAGGGAGTGCTAACACCACGGCTCAGTTTTAGCGACCCGAGCAAATGGTGTTGAGAGGAAAGAAATTCTTTCATGAGCTCTGTGATGTGAGAAGCAACAGCTGTGGCTTTAGAACTCTCGTAGTATGTCGTCTAAGTAAGCCTTACCTTGTTTCGAAACCCCATTTACTGTAAACACAAACCTCGTAATGATTTTGTTAGCACCTCAAATGCACAGAGCTCTATTTCTCATGCAGCCGGAGCGTTTGACTTCAGAGAGGGATTCCTCCTCATGCTTATGTGTAGGTTGCGAAGTCAACATCTGTTTTAGATTGGATGTGGACAAAGAGATCAAGCACAGGATATTGCATTTACTGAAGGCTTGATGGGGGGAAGGGAGGTCTCATCCCTAATACTTTGGCTGTCTTTTTGACGTTTTTCTTGGAGGTCAGTGATGTTACTGACGCAAGCCAAGCGCCAACTCATCAAAGCACGCTTGTGTGGAAGGCACTTGGGCATGTTCTGGTAGTGTTTAGCACATCTGGCTTCAATAGCCATTCATATCTACCTCAGTCTGGCCCAGTTTGATTCACTTGGGGAAGATTTTTTCCCCCCTCTTTCTCTTTTTGGAATCCCAGGTAGCAAATATGCTAACTCTGTCACGAAAAGACACCTGCACCTTTTACGTGTTTGCATTTGACAGGAATCCAATGGAAGCACCAAAAAGATAGAAACTACATTAATATTGCTGTTGGCCAGCCAAGCTGAAATGGAATGGAAAACAAAAGCCAAATTGAGATCTCTGATTCCACAGTACATTTAGTATGTCTCCTCGAGGACGAGGCCTGAGTGTGTGTTCTGGAATGGTATGAAATATAGTTCCCCAACACTATTATTTTGACATAAGAGCAAGGCGGTGTTATACTGCTGCATGACCTCAAGGGAAAATGCTGGTCAGTAAAAAGTGAATTAAATTAAAGGTTTCCACAGCACTCTTACTGAAAAGAGGAAGACCACATTGGTGGATCAGCCACAGTGGTCAGGGTTGGCCTAAAAAAACATCTGTGTTTTTGTCTCAATTTGGTTGTTTTTTTTCTCCTTTTTGCAAAGAGAATAAATGAGTTGTGCACTTGTAGATGGACTCATGCGTCTCAATAGTGTTCGCACCTGGAGTAGTGACAAATTCTGGACAATGTGTTTGTGCAGTTGGAAAGGGTAACTAACACTGGGCAAATGATATCTGAAAACAATAGTAAATGTATGTCGTTGATTCATTGGGGCATTCCATATGATTCAACTCCAAACAAGAATTGTCTTTGTCTGAGGATGACTTAGAGACAGGAAACTTCACTTACCATGACCTGCTTTTAGGGTCACTGTGTATGACAGTGGACCTCTATCTCCAGTGGCTCCCGTGCCAAAGATATGGAACAAGGAAGCACTGCGATACTGAACATTTCAAATTAAGAGTTTGCTTTGGTGTGTGTTTGCATTCCACAAAGAACTGGTGAAAGAGTTGAGCAGCTGAAATGGAATGAGGCTCCAAGGCAAACATGCATATTGCGTCCTTTGCTGAAATTGACTTGTCAAAAAAATCATTTGGACTCCTATTTTATATCCCTGTCATATAGCAGTTTGTCCTGCTATGTTTAGTATTATAGAAGCCCAGATACGTTCATACTCCGCTGCCTTGCCAACAGTTCTAGTGCCAGTAGTTTCAGTACTATTTGCTCCAAGTGATGGAATTCAATAAGGACTTTTTTTAGCCGTGCGCTTGCCTGAACTGCTTGTTCCGCAGGGTCAGGGAGGTTGCACTTTGTATTCCTGGGTTTGCCCATTCTCAACTAGGCCTGTAAGTTTAAGGGTCCCCTGCACACCTGTTACTTCCTTTCAAAGTGATTAAAGCCACAAAAGGAAATGGTCAAAGCTTTCCGTCACGCATTCATTTCCCCAAATCTCATTCAGTGTGAACTTCTTTGAAAGAGAAAAAAATGTTGACACTGTGAGATCCCATATAATTACTGTTTTTTTTTCACTGGAATCACCAGTCATTCTCATTACTTAAAGTGAAAACGGAAATGCTTTGAAACCAACAAGCAAGAAGATAATGAAGAGTTTGTTGAGTAAATTGCCAGTCCTTCCTTTCTGAAACTAGCAGCAAAAATGGAGAGAAAGTATCAAAGTATTTTTTTTTTCTTACTAAATAAAAATGTGGCACCTGTAAGTCATGAGATTAAATGTAGCTGGCCTAAAAGATAGTTGTGGACTAACTGAACGAGCTCAGCAGCAGAAGGAGAATGAGAGCAGGGGGCTTCTAGGGAGGATTAGCCCTCCACCCTGCAGGGTCTCATAGACCCCAGTCACGTGGACTTGGGGTTCTGATCCTTTTCACACGCTGCACTTGTCAGAGCAACCATCTAGAATGAAAGAGGCGCTCTCTTGTCGTTTTTCCGCCCTCACCACCACCTGTCCACTCGGTTCCTGACACCTGTACAGTTCCATCAGCTCTCGGTAGCCTTGTCAAAGGGTCAGTCTCTGCCTGGTGCTCCGGACCATGATGGAGAAGGGTGCATGTGTTGTAGACAGAACCTGAGTGGGAGAAGTACTAACACCTTGTTTTGTTTAACATATTTGCAATGTTTGTCTTCTAAAGCGGGCTGTATTGCAGTCGTTCCTTCTTTCTGGTGCCAGTTTTAGCATGGTGGAATCTGGACCTTCAAAGATTTGAAGAATTTGGTCTTCAAAGATTCATCTGTGCCTTGCCTAATGATTTTGCTAATGACATGGAACAAGAACAACCTTGCACAGTGAGGGCCCAGGTTACTTGGGGGGCAGTTCCTTAGGAGGGCGGTTTACAAATGTACATAATGTTATAACTGGCCACGAGTCATTTGGTGACAACAGAGAGATCACAAGTCACACACAGCTCGAGTGCTACATTGTCAGGGGTTATAAAGGAGCCTTTTGAAGTCAAAGTTGTTTAGTAGCATCTCCAAAGAAAAGTCTAAAAGAGGCGTCAATGAGACAGGACGGCAAATGGACTTTCTTGGCTTACAAGAAGTGAAACAGATGCCGTCCAAGCCCAACAGCCCACCTCTAATCGGCTTACCTTGGCAATGAAATTGCCACTGGCAGCCCTGAGAGGTGATGAATATGGTCTATGTTCGTCTTACAGGATGCTGACCATAAGGAAAATGATATTTGGATTTGGCATGGTTAAATAGCAATGCTCATGCATTGCTTGTAGACCACTAACATGCTGGTTTCAACATGACTCCAAGCTTATTCCTAGTCACAATTATAGATTTAGGCTCATTATGAATAAAGCAAAGCTGTATTTGCTATTAACTGTTCAAAAGAATTGAAACAGAATTGACCACGGATTGCAAGCCTGAAACCCTTTTCAGTACGTTGAATGAAAACCATTTCCTTGGCTAACAACACTGACTCAGTTGGAAATTATTTTAAAGAACGTAAGTGTTAATTCCCTTTTGCTTGCCTTTAAGCAGAAACACATTTAAACTGGTGCGTTCAAGTTTTCCTATAAATGAGAGCAGCTACTCTCATGTGCCATCCGATTTGGACCCCTGTGCATCCAGACTTGCCAACAGGTGTAATGTCTTTGCACTTTCATGTGTGATTTCATATTAGCCTCACCATCCACAGTAAACCCAGCCATGTTCGCTTGCACTCGTTATCGGCAGCCATCCAGCCCTTTTGGGCTTTCATATAACTTAACATTTGCTTTTCTCATCTTGTAACCTTGAGGATCAAAACCGCATACTTAAGGCTGTATTTTGTCCAGTTCTCATAAAATTGAGAATAGCTTTTGAACATGTGTTATGTGCATTATGTTTTTGTTTATTTATGCAATTATGAGGCCAGATTGATTGCGTCAGCATGAGGGGAGTTTAGCTAATTAAACCACTGGCAACATCTGTTCTTCAGCCACTCTCAACCATCTTGTTCATCAGCTAAAAAGCAAACATTGTGGACGGCCTCAGTCAGTGCCTGAAAGGCCTCAAAGAGGGACTTCTTTTCAGCCCCTGACCGGCACTTGTTTGCACTGCACCAAGGATAATCTTGTATGTTCCACGAAGTTAAACAAGCGGCACGCTGCCAAATCATCTGCTCTCAGTGCAGCATTCGAGTGTACGGAGAGGAAGCTCTTTGTATTATCCCTTTTGCGAGCGCCGCACTACATCCACAGCTTTTAAGCTTTACTTTCATTTACACAAGATTCCTTATACCTTCTAAACTTGTAGGCTGAACGAGGGGGAGTAAAGGAGGGGTATGATGGTGAAGCCCACTTCACTAAAACATGTACAGTGATTGTTGTTGAAGTGACGTCTTCTCATGAGTTTATAAACTCTTTTTGCATATAGACACTGATACCGTTAACTCTCCTCTCATCCTCAGACTCTCGACGGATCCTGTCATGGAGACCACAACCCCAGCGGCCCCTGAGAAGAAGGAGTGCAAGGGCTCGGGCCTGGATGTTAGCAGCTTCTCTGACCTGCCCAAGAAGCCCTCACCAACCGCAGTGACACGAGGTGTGTGAAAGCTTATTTTAAAAAACCATCCCCTTTCGCCAGAGACCCTTAACTAGTCTCTATCAATATTAAGTGAGGGGCCTGTCCTAAATCATATGCCTAGGATGATGTTCACCTTCAGGTGAGTGAGTCCCCCACATGAAATACTAAAGAGGAGATGATCAAATGCTTTAGAGGTGACCTCAAGGACAGCGATGAATTTTAATGCAACCAGCCCTACAGAGCTTATATGTAAAACAGTCCATAAATCTCATAAAAAGGACAGTGGAAGGCTTTCATGGAATTTTTAACAGTTGTACAGTGGAGCAACCCGTTTTAATTTAGAAGTCGGGAGGATGCAGATTCGTGTTGACAGACGTTCCGAAAGGTTCGTTCATTTAGCACTTGTTGACTTGATGGTGCAAAGACAGAATAAAGCAAAGGCGAGAAAGGCAGCACATGTTTAAAAGATGTCAGTGAATGCGTGATGAAAACCCAGACTAACGAGGTTGAAAGACCTTGTTCTTACCTCCAGAGTATAAATGTTATGAATTACTTAAAGCGGCTGGTGGAGCAGTGGTCCACGCTGTCCGTCAGAGTCCTCTGACAAACATGAGGATGGTGAAAGACCTTTGAAATGCTAATGGTCTTTTGATATTGTGGCATTTTACTGTTTAATGAAGGGCTTGGTGGCCTGCCATAAGAAGGCAATGATCATTAATTGTTTAAAGAAGCTGGTGAAAATAGGGCATTGGTTTGCACACTCTCGAAAGTCAACAAAGACATACATAAATATTTTCTGATGCCTGTTCCGTCTGCTTTCTGGGTTTGAGCTGGACAAAATTTTAATTAGCATGACCTCAAACAAATAAACTGCTCAAGAAATATTTGGACCAAAAGTACTAATTAAAGATGATTAAAGTGATTTTTTTTTTTTGGAAACACTCTAAGGTTAAAGGATCCAAAGTATTAATGTTCCATGACCATCGGAGGATGTAAACTCTCTTTGCTGATCTTGCTCCACAGAGAGTGAACATAGATACGGTCAAAGAGTAACACTGCAGCATATTACTGTTTAATGGATGATGTTGATGACCTGCCAGAGAATCTAAATGAAATTGTAAGGCTATAAACATAAGACTGAAATTGATAAAAGATTTCAAAAGGACAGTTTAGAACAATGTTTGTTTCACAAAGTATGCAAAATCAGAATAACGTGAGCGTAATATCAATAATGTTTTTTTCTTTGGGTATGAAATTTTAGCATCCAATGTTTTTTTTCCCACTTTACATTGTCAAGGCAAAACCAAAGTGTAAACATTTAAAGAGGGACAAAACAGGACTACAACTATTGATTACAGTAATCCCCCACTTACTGGGGTTACTTTCCAAGAGCA
>JBBPDE010000002.1:8906114-8920768 GCA_037974605.1 Nannopetersius ansorgii
GTGTGTGTGTGTGTGTGTGTGTGTGTGTGTGTGTGTGTGTGTGTGTGTGTGTGTGTGTGTGTGTGTGTGTAATTGTTGCTAAAAAGAAATATAGTGTAGTATAGTATAGTAATATTGTAGGTTTATAATATTCTGATATTCCCTAATAATCCTACAATACAAGTAACGAACAACAATCTTTACTTCTTAATGTGCTGGTTATTCTGATGTTTAGGAAAATAACTTTTCTTCTTTTAAATGTCACAGGAAGTTGCTTCTCTGTTCTCTGTTTAACAATTTGAGTAAGACAAATCAAATCAAACATTCATTTGATGTTTTAGTCAGTACTGTTCTCAACTAAACATTAAACACTTTTGCACATTTCAATACTCACTTTACAATATTCTTAATAGACCACAGCGACAATATAAATTTTTAGAGCGTCTGTGAAGCTGGGATGATTAAAAATGAACAATTTAGTTCTTGGCTTAATAGATCTAAATTTTTTACAGAATTGTTTTATTCTAATCCACCACAATGTTTATTGCTTGCGAATGGACCCCATCAATGTTGGGTGAGAACATTGAATTGTTGAATAATAATCCTCAGGTTACACTATCCATTCAAATGGTTCAAATTAAAATACCCTCTTTAGTATACTTTGAGACCTCAAGCTTAAATCCTCTTTCTTTAAAATCCTTAAAGAAATACAAGGCATCAGTTTTGGCAATCAGTGAACTGAAGATCAAATGAAATCTCAGAAGCAGTCTACTAATTGTGTCTAAATCCTGTTTATTAATTATGCCTTCCGATGTTAATACTGCCTTCATCGGGGAAATGTGTTCCATCCAAATTGTTACAATTGAATATACAGCGTTCTGAATACTCTTCATTTGTTTCCAGTTTTCTAAGACTATATGAAAAAGAGGCAGTCGCTAACCTCAGTTTCCAACAGGATGAAGCATATCTAGCCAGCCAGACTGAAGTGAGCCATTAACTCATCCCAGCGCTAATGTTCAGCAGCTGAAGCAACAGTGGGTTTCAGCGTCCCTGGGTGTGGGGAAGCACAGAGACGCTGTATCCTGCTGCCACACCCGTGCATTAGAGGGGTCCAGCTTATCCATCTGAACTCCCAAGCTTCAGGTGCTTCGGGTATAAGATCAAACTGAGAATAATGAGTACAAAGCAAAAAGGATACAGGCAGTTAGAGAGTGTTTTCCCCCCCTGACTCTAGGGGTGGTTGAGATCTTTGTTCACGTTTACTATGCACACGGAAAAAGACAAAAATGTCTCATCTAACAGCTGGTGAGGCCAATTAGGTTGATTTTACCCTTGATGTAACTAATTCTAAATTAAACTAGTAAATGAGTGTCTTTTGGCCTAAATTTTCCCTGCTGTTCCCTTCTGTTTTCTAGCCCTTTAGGATCAGCGTCCTGCGTATTCATTAGCTAGAGGTGCCTGGGCAGCAGCCAATTAGCGTTCTGCTTCAGGTAACATTTTCTTCCGTCAAGCGGGCCTCACCCTGCTGGTAGAGACACAGAGGCGTCTGGGCCCAGAGGGAGCTGTCCCAGGCCTGCCAAGAGCAGGCAGAAAGAGAAAAAAAGCATAGTTTCTCCCACACAACCCACCAGCTCACCACACACACTCGTCACGAGCGTGTAGAGGGTGACCCCCCCTTCCCTTCACAGCTCAAGAGGTTACTGTGTCACTAAAAGATCCTCAGTTGGTCTCTTACTGTGTTTGCCCAGCAGCCAAATGGCAAAACTGAAAAGGGGAACGGTGTTGACTGAGAAGTTGTCACTGATGAACTGAATTGTGAGGTTTGATCCGAGAGCAAATATGCTTTGCCTTATCTGATTTGCTAGCCCTGATGCCTTATATAGCACCCCATGGGTCTTTACGCAGTCGCCAGATAGAGATCTGCTTCCAGTGTTATGATTTTGTCATTCTTTATGTTGACAGATAGATTTCTGTGGGAGCTCCTATTGGTTTAAAGTGGAATGGAATTTAACTTTGCGACCCAAGGAAATTCTATCAGTCACCCATGGCAATTTTTCTTTTTTCTTTTTTTTTTGTGGGGGGGAGGGGTTATAAAATGAATAACGAGAAAATCTAATATAAGTTGATTTTTTGTTATTTTTTGTTTTAGTGTACCCTGGATATATAAACAAATAAAGGTTCCATATAATGGTTACATTTCTTCATCCTGTTTAAAGTAAAATTTGATATACAAACATATATGCATATAAACCTCAACCCTAGTCCGTACAGCCCATTTATGGTAACTGAGCTGCAGAAACAGTATTTTTTGACGTTATATTTTGTGATTTAAAACCAATGTGTTTACGTATGACCTTCTATTTAGCACCTTTCCTCTGTCCATTCACAGTGAAGTTACAAGGAGTGTTTAATCACTGAATGAAGTACATTACAGGGCAGGACATTACAGGACATTACAGGACAGCCAATCCCAGAAGACACAGTCATGTGCATCAGCCCAGTAGGCTCAGTAACAAAGACTGGCTGTTTATTTCTAAGGCTTAAAAAGAAAAGGTTATAAAACTGTTATTTGAAAATGAATAAACTGCAAGGAAAAAGTTGATTATGGGCCCTTTAAATAAAATCGGTGCAGATTTTCCATGCAAAGCAATACGTTTGCTTTTATCAGAGTGTATGTGCGATGCCAATGGAAAGTCTGTGTGTCAGAACAGGACATTAAAAAGTTAATGCACCGGGCACACACTGGCTGTGGAAGCGCAGCCTACATTTTGCCCCTAAATAGGCCTTGTGTTCGTCTGTGTTTGTGTAGCTCACTTCTGACACCTTGAGCGAGTTCAACATGGCATCTTGTCAAATGCACAGAGACAGCATAATTGCCATGTAACTCCTAATGAAAATGTAGTCAAACAGAAGAAATAACATCACTCTGACACCTTCTCATGTTCAATGACACGTCGTGTGTAATAGAGCTAGTGACGTTTAGTGAGGCCTGTTTCCTTGTTATGGTAAATGGCTTCCTCAAGGTGCCTCTGTCACTGAAAAACTGACTCTCATGCGCATGAACAGACACCTGTGTGTACAGAAGGTGCAAAATGCAGCGTTTTGGTTTGATACAGAGTAGGGGTGGGCGATTTGGCAAATCATATCACAGTTTTTTACAGTTAAATCACAATTTCGATTTTATCACAGTATTTATATACATTTGTAACTATAGATTATTTTGCTATTTTGAAAGTTACTGAACAGTGCAACCAGACTATTGTTGGTGGAGCGAATTGTGTGATTTGGCTGGGGGGAAAAAATTAGGAAGAGCATAGAACCACAATAGATAGATGGAATGTAGTCTATTTAGACGATACTACGATCTCTCTGCTTTGGCAGATCGTCAGCACATAGATCGTCTCCACGATCTTATATCATCATATTGCCCACCCCTAATGCGCGTCGACTGGATATATACACGAAAGTGAGGAGTGGCTGAAAACGTGCTGTATGTTAATGCATTCATTTCCCTTTTCAAAATAATAAATGTAAAACATTTGAAACTCAAGTTGTGTTTTATAGCGGCTCTAGCTACAAACAAATATGTTATCCCCAACGAAACACTAAGCTCACATGTTAGTCACAATATGGAGAGGAACACATATATTTAAGTCTCTTTCCATATGACGTGGATGAAAGAACACATATCCGAATTTAAATCAAGGCCTATTGGTACTTGAGCTACTGATGTTCATCTCCCCACTCACTCCCATCATGTTCATCTTCCTACTTCAAAAATAGTCAGTACATGACAGGAAACAAGACTAGTAGTCATTTTAGGATGTTTTAAAGCCACAGAGGAATCCTCGCCGTTCAGAGCTGAGCTGTCAGATGACTCAGAGTTCTCTGTTAGTCTGATGCTTTAATATGATGCAGTATTCCTTCTGAGTTTATATTAGGATTTATAACAGGAGAAAGGGCTCTTTGGCACGCTTCTGGCGTTACACCACCAGGAATGTTGTTTATCACCAATGACCATTTGTCTGTGAATTTATAAAATGCTGGTGAGGCCGGGAGCTTGATGTTGATTCATACTAGCACGATATCATGTGTTTGGACATTGGTGCATTGTGAGACACATGCTGAAGAAGACCGTTGAACATGGAGACATGACAATAAAGGTCAATGCTTTCTGTCATAGCCGTTTGTCTTACTAGTAATACAAATCCAACTTCAAATAAAATAGGTCCTCCGAGATGTCATGCTTGCAGTGCCGTGTTCAGTATGGAAGCAAAAGAGTAAAAGAGAAGCAGCATGTGATACCCATTAGCGGTGAGAAGAATAAGCCAAGGATCTGGACACATCTGTGGCACATGTGTATCTTCATCAAGGCGACGGCGACTGTTAAACTTCAGTGTGCTTTGAGATTACTTTGAGGGAAAGGAGAAATGCTTTTTAATCAGGTCTCTGCCAGGCTTTGCCCGGCTTAACTCCACGTTGCTCGTATCACAAAGGTAAAGAGGCCAGATGTTTGTTCAACTTTGCATGTGGACGAACTCTAATTTACGTTAGAGGTCTGTCATTGTGTGCCGAGGGCTAGCTTGATTATCCATATGTTACCACTTCAGTCCAGTGTTAGTGTTACTCTGTACTATATTCATAACACATAACCTAAACACAAACACAAAAAAAAGATTTTTGTTTTTCATCAAATACATTGCAGTGTAAGCAGCACAGCGTCTCTTACAAAGCCATTATAGGAAACATAAAACCTCTCTCTTTGATACCCATCCAAACATCTCATTAGGACTCCTGCTAGTGATTTACAGACTGGCTTAATGACAAACTCCTGATTCAAAGTGGAACTTTGTGTTTTTTGACAGCACTGTCTTATTGACTACATGTTACAGTATCACTATGTTCTTGTGGAAGGATAAACTGTTGTACAGGGAACACAGTGAGTCTATGTTCAGTACTACTGGTCAGTCTTCAGGTAGAACGCTACAAGCAGAAATGACAATTATTATTTTGCATTTCTACACGTGTTTCTATAACAGAAGTATATATATTTCCAAAATGTAGTGACATCAATGCAGGGTTATCTCTTCCACAGTCATGTTGTGTTATATGTTTGGCAGCTGGTAGCCTGGTGGTTAGGATGTTCCCCATGTGATTGGAAGGTCGTGAGTTCAAATCCCAGGAATACCAGTGGCACCACTGAGGTACCTTTGAGAAAGGTTCCATCCCCACACACTGCTCCCTCTGTGCCATTGTCAGGTGCATACTGCTTCACTCAGGGGAATGGGTTAAATACAGAGGACTCAAGCAATCCCCTCTGGGATCAATCCATAAATAAATAAATAAATAATACATAAATAAATTTTAAAAAACGTAATTGAACATGATACTGAAAACCTTCTTTCATGTAGAATTAAAACAGAATATCCATCTGTTTGTATTTATGTCCATTTTATTTGTGCTAATAAAAGCATACGTTCAAGTGGTGCATGTTCTCTGATAGCTCACTGGGTAGTGCAAGCAGTTCAGTTTCAGTTTTTTTCCTCTGCATTCATGATGTTTCTTCCCATCTACATTCTGAATTATTTTACAGGATTTCCTAACACCATCTATAACCTGCTGCGTTAAATGAGTGTCTTTTCACATTTAAATTCTAACCTGAGCCAAAGGTTTTCTTTTAATATGCAAATATATGCCTATTCAATAACATCTCATTTGTTAATTTGTTGAAAAGTTGAGAACAACTAATTTGCATATCTAAATGTAATTTAAAAATATACTCTTGATCTGTAGTGTCTCACCTTGGTCTGGAACTTTTTTTGTTTTTTTCCCTATACAATCGCAGTAGTCTGGCATTTTACTACTAGACAGAGGTTAAACCCAGATCTACAGGCTTTTCAACAATAGTTCCAGGGCTTAAGGCACTGACCACCTGACTTTTTTTATTCAATTACTGCAGTGGACATGGTCAGCCTGAGACATGCCACCCATTTTGAAGGCTAAGGGCATACACTGGAAAGTTTTCTTTTGCAGTCATTTCTCTAACGAGTACGTTTTCCTGTCATTAATGGCTAATTACCAAATTAAGATGTCTGAGTTGATGCTTCTCTCTATTATTTGTGTTAATGACCCTTCTCTTAGCTGAGACAGAGCTCATTGTGGAACTCTGCCTCACTGTCAGCCTGCAGCCATTCAGCTGGAGGGCTTCTAAGTCTCCACCTGTTTCACATGTTCACAGTGCACAGCTTTTACGTTTTCAGCCTCATTCTCATGGCCTTCATATAATTGCTGACAATTTTCAATCCTAATTTTGTTTCATTGTCGTCGCACTCGGCACATAGGATGAGAACTAACTGTCTGACAGGTGGACACTCTTGAGTGGATTGTGCATTTTGACAGCTTAAAGGAGGTTCGCCTTGAAGACATTAAAATGACAGTTTTTCAGAGTTCTTCCGTGTTAGTAATTTCCCGCTGAGTCTAAGTAATAGAACAGAAGACAGATTGCTCATATATGATTTGCTCTATATAAATGGAAATGACCCTCACACTTGCAAATATACTTTTTAACTAGGGTTGGATGATCTGATGGGGTCAGTAGATTTATACTCTGAACAAGATCAGCAATCAGACAATATACCATCCTGATTTTGGCAGGTCTGTGGTGATTTTTAAAATCTAAAAAACACGGGGAGGTAAGTTCTCTATTTTTACAGCTGTAAAAAGACTCCTGCTTTTTTAAGTGTGTGCACTTTGTGCCACTTTGGCCCAATAAAGAGAAAGAAATGATGTTTACTGCAACTTTGGCTAACAGATAGTACTGCAAATGTTTCATGTGGTCATTTATAAAAATCTGCTAAATTAAATAAGCCATCAATCGATTTGGGTGAAAAGAAATTAAAAATTGGAACTGGCCATTAAAAATGAATGATTGATCCATCCCTATTTTAACCTTTTCAAGCTAATCAACCTAACGTCTTAATGGAGATACCTTCAGAAGCTCTGTTTCTGTCCCTTTTAACACATTAAAATATGCCACAAGAGTTATTATGGCACATTCCTGACAATATTCAGCATGGCAAAATTGCTATATAAACAATCAATGGATGAGTATACATCCAATTAATATTACAACAAGTTTATTCTTGGTTTGTTTAAAGGGGCTATTGTTGGTTTGTTTTTAGGAGTAGCAATACTAGGTGACAGACAGATGAAGTACTCCTTTTGTTTGTGTGTTTTTACATTTTCACCTTTGTTAGATCATGTTCTTTACATCAAATTACAACAAAACTGAGATGTTATTAAAGGAGTAAATTAAACATCAGAATTAGCTGCTGATGTACATTGATCTTTGAGTTCATTTAGGCGTTATACCAAACTATGTTCTGCTTCACTGTAAGTATACTATGATAAAAAGGCTCTGAAATAGTTGCTAACATTAATATTGCACTCTATAGCAGCCGTTTCCGCTTGGCCTGCACCACTACTTAGTGCTTGGCCCCTGTCGTCTAACAATGGTGTGTTTGCCTGCTTTTGTCTGATCTCCAGTTAGTGCGATGCTGTTCAATCAGAGGTCAGTCACTGGCACTTTTCTGTAAAGTGTTAGCGGCCTGTCTCAGACCCCTCTGAAGTGTTTACCTAGCCCCCTTGTTCTCGTTTCCAGCCTCCTCTGGAAGACAGTGCTAAGATAAATATTGCCCTATGCGGAGTGCACTCTGAGGGCCGGACAGAAGCCTGCTCTTTGGATAATATTTACAAGCACACCAAGAGGGCTTAAACAAGTCTGTGAACGAAAACGTAGTGGACTTTACTTTTACTTTCTTAGTTTGGGTCTAAATACAAACAGTGTAATCATTAGCTTATATAGGCACCATAATTAGTTTATTGTGTAAACATTTTTGAAAATAGTTGGGTCTTTTAGTCATCGAGGTATCTAGAAATAATAGGCGGTGTTATGTCATTGACATTTACATGTGTAGCATGTCTGAGCTTGTACAAATCTAATGCTCAGTCGCTCCCAATATAGCAGTGCATGATACCAGTGCCATAGAAATAACCTTTTTTTTAATTATTGTTCAAAATTGGCAGTCACCCGTTTACATGACAAATGCATCAATACAAAATACTCAAGGCCAGTTTAGAATGAAATAAAAAGCACATTCTAAACTGGCCTTGAGTATTCCATGTGCTGCAAAGTTACTGCCAGTTGTAAGATTTGGTTCCAACATTGACATTAAGTCGTTTTGATGCTCTGTTGACCCTCAACCATAAAGACTTTAATGAAGAAGAGCATGTAGACTCACTTGGCTCTTCACTACTGCAAAGCTGAAGAAAGCTACATGTGTTACTCATAGCTGCCTGTTTATTTATTTTCATACTTGTATCACAGCCAGGTAAACAGTGAAGTTGCATACTGTCTGAAAGTCCCCAAACAGAGTGTGGTTTCAGAGGCACAGAGGAGTACAACTTTCTCTCAGTGCTGAGTCCCCTGCGTTACCGCGCACTGCTGAATATCCCACACGGATTCACCTCAGTAGCCACCATAACAGGTTTTATTTGCTTGGAAAGAACAAGTTTGCCATCCATTTAAAAAGACTAAAACATTTGAATTAAAGCAAAAGCTAAATTTGCAACAAAAAAGTGAAGGTTCTTTGTGCTTTAGATTGGTATCAATAATGTTTATGGCCAACCATTAAGGAGAAATGTTTATCAGTTGAAAGACATTTTGGAGAACAAAAGGTCTCTGAAAGGCAGGTCAGAGGTGATCTTAACTGAAAGGGATCTTAGCAGGATGTAGTCTTACACCAACACTCTGGACCTAACACAGTAAACAGGTGGGTTCCTGAAATAGGAACAGTGGGCGGGAAGCATGACTTGGCAAAATAGTTTTCCCACAGAAACAGGGGGATTGGGGAGGATAAAACCTCCGTCATGATTTATTGCAAAGCATGGAGACATGACAAGTGTTCCTCAAGGCTTACTCGGAGCCTATAAAACAATACAGGGTCCTGAGTCAGCAGGTGACATATGCCATTAGAAGTTTTTTTTTTTATATATTGACAATGTATGGTTACTTATAGCAGTTGGCAAAGCCAATAAATAGTTCCTTTAGAATCTCAAGACCTCTGATCTGTCTCACGTTTCACTCATGAATCTTTAGTGAGTTATTTGAATGGCACATGGGAGGAAGAACACCAGCTCTTGTTCTAAGACCCTCTGCTGAAGGACTGGCACTGTTGCTATCATACTCCACTCCAGAGAATAAAAACACAGTCTCACTGCTTGTTTGCTTGCCAGGTCCTGGAGTTTGCAGTTTAATTCATGCCATTGTTGACTCTGCCCCATTCCCCTTCCCTCTTCAGTCCTTAGTTCTAACTGCGCTCCCCCTCTCCATACTGCTGACTGAGGCTGTTTATCTTTTTTTCAATAGCACCAACACAGTTGTGTGGGGACAGGATCCATTTGATGTAGTCATTACCTCTATGACCCCTTACTGATGGGTCATCCTGGGTTTGAGAGCCGGAGCCCGTTATAGGCCCTCCTCCAGTGCCCTGTGAATGGCCGTAGAGGCGGAATGCACCCCTATTGTTGGAAAGAAAGGTCCTCTCAGCCTCCCATCCCCCTTTCCCCTTCAGTAATAGGGGCCCCCCATACCAGACTGTTGGACATTCTCCTGCTCCCTCCCCCCTTCGCTCTGTTGCTATCCCGTAAATTGAGCCTTCTCTTTGGAAGCACTAATTAAGAGCCTAATCTTCTCTTCCTTTGGAAAAACAAGAGCTGAGAGGCAGCATTTCCTTAAAGTACTTCATTATCTACATGTCCGGTGGTGCTGAGGCTGGCAGCGCCACACAGACTTAGAAATACCTAAAATATGAGAAATCACAGCAAATCATCTAATTTCTTCAGAGAACATCTGTCTGAGGCAGTAAGTTCAAGTCAAGACGCTGTTGCTCAAGGACAAGAATTTCTCTTGTCATGCAAATGGAATTACAACTTCTTTGAAATATAAATAGGTTGCAAATGACTAAGGCAGAATTCGCCAGATCAGTACCATGAACCAAAAGAATATTGTTGTAAAGGGAAGTTGCATCCATGGGGAGTAACGCGGTAACAATAGAAAAGTATTTTAATGAGGGGTCTTGTTGTCAATGGCATTGAGACCAGGCCTTACTGACCTGGAACTCAGCATAAAAGACACATCACACATAGAGGAACACTTTGTCTCTGGGCTCTAAAAAGACTACAGCCATGCGCAGTGGAACAGTAAAAAAAAGACATAAGGAAAGTATAAAAAGCTGTGGTTTTATGAAGAAGACATAACTGCTCAGAGTACATGTCTGGAGGGATCTGAAGTAACATAGACGCAAAATAGAGAGACCCCTGTGGAGGACAAAAGACGGGTACCTTTAAGATTCAGCCTGTCTGAATTCTTACCCCCAGGAATGACACCCACGAGGCAAATTACTGTGTGCCTCCGCAGCTGTTTTTAGTTTGTGCTCGTACAGCAAATTCTTCCTACAAAACTCAAAGCTAAGATTAGGCTGGATGGTTAGGTGCCTGTTTTATGTAAATGGACCATTGACCCAACCATATCTTATCAATGAACAGAGTCCTTTGCTTTCACAGAGTCCCCTGCTTAACCCCCGCAATAACACCCCACTCAAAAGTCTCTGGGCACAAGGTGCGCTTCAGCAGCGATTTCCTCAGATGAATCGGCAAGTATCCTGCACGCCTGCTTTGTCTGTTTCAGAGAGGCTCTTCCTCCACAGTCATTCTCTCCTGCCTTTTAGTGCACTAATAATGCTGAGGCAGCACTGCAATGCATGGACGCAAGGATGTTTAGACATCCATTGTGTCCGTTGAGGTCTTTTAATGTCAGCAGGGGCATAAGGTTAAAGGGCAGGACACTGCAAAGCGAAGTGATTCAGTGAACATGTGTAAATACAGTATACTTGCATTTCAACTCGATGGACTTTTAGGGAATGGCAAACCCAGCCTTTTGCTTGACCCATGTTGAGAACCCATGATCACTTATGCTATTTGTGTTCGTATGTTGAAGCATAGAATAATAACTTGCCAAACCAACGATTTACAAAAAGTATGTTAAATGCTTCTAGTAAAGTTTCAATTACTTCATTATAATCTTCTTGCAAAACCATGCTCATTGAATTCAATTTTAATACAAAAGCTGTTATCATATCTGCAATTCTGATGATAAATGGCTTATTTCTGCAAATGCAATTTCTTAATCTTCATTTTACAAGACATTTTAGAACCTTGAATAAAGGTGCTTTTTAAGAGTTCCGGGGCTTTTAAGCATTCCAGTGATAAATCAAGACACAGTCCGGCGTGTGATTAGCATTTTGCGTAATTAGCCCGAGGGAAAACCCTTATCATCTTGTTAGCACCACAAGTGCGCCAGTAGCATGCTAACTGCAGTAAAATATACAATAGCATCGCATTTAGGTCTCAGGTTACTAATGCTACCAGAGCTTTGCATGGCTTGCTTGTTTGCGGTGATACATTAGGCTTATTAGCAAGTGACCCTAGGCCACAACTGCCCATCACTGATAGCTTTTGTTTCCTGGCTGAGGTTTTCCAGTAGACTAGGAGCTCAGACAGGCTTAATAAATCTCAGTCAGATCTCCACTACCTTATGAGGGCCAGGAGCTTGCTGGAAATGATGCAAGTGATCGGATGAATCCGGCCAGTTGTTTGACATGGCTTCAGCTTGCCAGAGAGAAGCCAGCAGGGCTCAGCTTTGTAAATATTAACAGGAAAGAGTCATAGGGTCTGCTGAGGATCCTCCACATCTGGGGCTACTGTATTTAGGACAAGGTGCCGTAAATGATTTGGAGATGCCAAATGAATGGTACAGAGCTATTCGGTATCCAGTGACTGACCATAAGTTTTCCTCTGTTCCCAACCTAAGCATGCCGCTTTGGTAAATTTCCTGTATTTTTCTTCTCTCTGAGGTACTGACGAAAGGTGACAAGGATTTTGAGCGATGTTCAGTTTTTGCATTAGCACATTTAAACAGAACTTGGGCACCTAACACACTACAAAACACTATGAAGTGTATCATTTTACAAAGCTCTGGGGGTGTTAAATGAAAAGTCATTCACTTAATTCTTCCTTTCATTGCTGGAAGCAGTTTTCATGCAACCGCCTAAACCCTTAATCCTTCTGCCGCCACTGCGAACGCCTTGGGGAAAAACCATCAATGCAGACTAAACAGAGATGTTATACAGTGTGCGCTTCTCCCAGGTGTGGGATGGCTAGAAAAAACAAGACCCTTTTGTCTTCTTACAAATTGTAGTCTCCTGCAAGTAGATGAGTATCAGTTGGTGAGAAAAAAAGGCCTATGATGTTGAAATGGGGAGGGGGGGGGGGGGATGCTAAAGCGCATGCTACTGAGCGACTGAAGCAATTGGAGGCTACCGCTTGGCCTGAGGCTTCCCCAGGTTCAAGGCAGCTCGGGGACCTGGTGTGTAGCGGTTGGCATGGTGCTGTGCAGTTAGGCCCCTTGCCAGTTTTCTCTGTTTGGAATTTCCTGTCAGAGTTGACTCCCTCCTGCTCGCTCCCTCCTTTTTTCCTGGAGCAAGACAGAAAAGCTTTTTTAATTACACTGCCGTGGCCTGGCCTCTCAGGATATTATTATTGTTCTTGAGTGCTTCCTCTGAGGATGAGCTCTTCTCACTACAAAGCCACCCTGCTTTTGGCTGCGTTTGGGCATGAAAAGTGAATTTTTTTCCCCTGCGCTATAAGACCCAAAATGCCCGTGGTTAACGTCTATCACCTGGCAGTGTCTTTAAAAGTAGTCTTTAAAAAGAACATTTCTTCATTGCTGAAATGTCCTCTGACGGAAAATGAGTAGAAAATTTCTTAGACATGCACCATGTTAAAAGTAGTCTGCACCCAGTAAAGAAATGATCATAGAACATATCTAGGAGATGACAGAATGCATTTTGCTGTTGTTAAGGCAACTTGAAACTCAACCTAAAATCCTCTGTTGAGAAGATCTTTGGAATATTTTGCAGTACTTGTTCTTGGTTGATACATACTGTATTAGGAAAATCCCACAACTGGTAAGGAATCTTTACATTATTTACTTTTTATCTCTTCTTTTTTACATCGTCCTTTTTTTCTTTCTTTCAAAAATACCCCCAAATAGTCCAAATATCTGCTCTGTTTCAGTGTACAGTACTCTGTTCCAGAGTTAAGACTGAACAAAACTGTAGACTGCTTTGGCAGGGCTGTGCACTGGCCTAAGGGAACCAAAAGTGTAGCATTGCTCCTAAGAACCTTTATTTTTAAGACTGTAGAAAGCAACTACTGAACAGACGAAAACAGAATATGTTCGACCGAACTCCATTGGGTGCAGGACTGCATAAACCAGGTGATCACACCTGTGGACTCTCTTGGGTATTGGCCTTTGGTTTTTCCTTTGGCCTGAGAACAATAGAGCTGTCTGAGTGATAGAGTAAAAGCCTACTCAGCCCATCCCTGTGCTGTAGCTCCTCTAAATAAGCCTTCTTCTCCCGATGGGCTCTCGTAGGCGTTAGTGTGCACAACTGTCTCCCCATAAAGTGATGTTTGTTGTATTGTGCTGTGAGCTAACAAATGTTTGTCACTGTCGTTGTCATGACTTCAGGGTATTTGTTGCAGTGAGCCACTCTCCCTTTGGAAATTGCATGGCTGATCCTAAGGTCTGAAGTGGTTTAAGGGATTCCTTAGTAGTTTATTTAATAAAAGCTTGATGCAAAACACATAAAAATAATCCAACTGTGAAAAATATTTATAAAAATCTATGAATTAGGTCTATGAGAGTAAGTGACAGAAGCGTTTTGGGCCGCAGCGTGGTGCAGATATGTTCCCTCACGTTCTCCTGTACCGGTTCCCATCATTCTTAATGACACAGACATCCCAGAAGTCCACCTCCCCCCTGCTGCATGTGCCGAACTCACGCGCTGACGTGCTGCACATGGACTTGGCCGGAGCGTGAATGAAGATGTTATGCATGCACATGTTCCTTCTCCCAACTGCCCTCATAGAGAGGTTCATTATTCCAAGCCTACATCACTCATGAGCAATGTCTCTCTCTCCCAACTCACCAAGGACAGGCAGCCGAACTCAGAGGCAGAGAAAAAAAATAATAACAGCCGCCCAGAACCTGAAAGTATGTGGTCAGTTTTTCCTGAAGGTCTACCGGGCTTTATGAGGGAGATTTTGAAGACAGCGCCCTCATATATTCTACAGATGCTGTGTAATGACTGTTATTTTGCTGTCCTGTCAGTTGTTTTTTCCATTACTGCTGCAAGAAAACAGACACTGATCACTTCTCCAGGACAGATTTCACACAGAGCCTATACCGCTAAACTGCAGGCTGTTTACTTAAAGTAGGCACGCAGTTATGTAATGTATTGTCTTCACTTTTGACTTTTCAAAAATGTATTTATATTAACTTCTAAGGCGTTTCTAAGGAGACCTGCAGTTGGGCAGCTGGTAGCCTTGCATTCGCCCTGTGATCAGAAAGTCCAGGTTCGATTCCCAAGACCGCCAGACACCACTGAGGTACCCTGAGCAAGTTACCGTCCCCAGACACTGCTCCCCGGGCGCCGTGTTCATGGCTGCCCCTGCTTCACTTGGTGAATGGGTTAAATGCAGAGGGTGAATTT
>JBBPDE010000002.1:8925494-8937662 GCA_037974605.1 Nannopetersius ansorgii
CTCTCTCTCTCTCTCTCTCTCTCTCTCTCTCTCTCTCTCTCTCTCTCTCTCTCTCTCTCTCTCTGTGTGTCTCTCTCATCACTCTCTACATCTACAGTAACACATGGTTTTATTCACTGTCTAGTGTTTTCAATAAAGTTTTACACATCACCGCCCATGTTAATAAAAAGAGAAAAAATTCAAGTTTAACTGAAACAAATGAATACAAGTTGATGAAAATGATACAAATACATACAAATTGACTATAAACTGTAAAAAGCATTATAGGACCTAAAGGGAATGTTTTTGCCTTTACTTTTTTCCAGGTTAGACCATTCAAAGACCATGGCCAGTACTCCATCTGCAATAAATATTCATCTGTTGTACTTCACCCGCCCTACTTTATCTTTTTGCTTTAACACGAAAGGTGTAGTGACAGCCAATAGAACTGGGCCTACACATTTACATCCACAGATTTGATGGCGATATGCAGCATGTGCCTTGCAACAGCAGAGCTATTTATCACAGTGCGTGGAAAAGCTAAGAGAAGAGAAGAGTCCTATACTGGCTGCCTTGATTAATGTGACTTGGTCTTGACAGAGCCCCCGTAATTCATCAAGGCCTTGATGTAGCTGTCTTTTTTTCTGCCTGTGCCAAATTCACCTAATTACGATGTATGTTGCACAGCAAATTAAGTTCAGTGTCATTGGTCGGCGGACCCAGTGCTTTGTTATCCACTCAGACTGGAGTGTCAGGGGTCTTGGCCTTGATTGCTGAACATGCTGCGTATACCTCTTGTTCATCATTGTTTGCATGTAACATAATGAGAGTCGGGTCATTTTGTCAAAGCCGTCACCCAAAGAGGCCGCAGAGGGGCTCAGTCCTGTATGAGGAATGAGCTATGCTGTAATATTCTTACAGTGTTACTAAAGCCTGACAGATCGACAACATCTGTAGCACTCCTCATTAGTGGTGCCATAATGTAGTACCCCCTTTCACCACACTGATTCAATTCATCCTTCCATCCCTGGACCCTCCTTTGCTCGAGAATGTTCCAGCATATTTCCATCTTTTTCCACATTTGTAGAATAAGGTCAGTTGCCAATAGTTATAATAATATTATCACAACAGTAATTTTGACCTGTTTCCCTATGCTTAGAAAAGAGTTCAAAACTCAAAACACAACAATAAAACATTAAGCAGCTGCATAATCACATTTGTAAATTGAAAATATGAATCTAAATTATTAGTTCATGTGAACCGCAAATACATTATAACCAAAAAAACTGGTGATAGATTTCTTAAAGAAGTTGTTCATGTGATCTGGAATCAATTTTTGTGTCCACAACCATCATAAATATGTAACAATCTGATCCAAGATCAACTCTCACCAGCTCTGATGTTGTCTGTAATGACTTTCCATAGCAGTGAAGTTTTGGCATCTTTTATAGCTTACTATAAGTCATACTGTCCACACCACCTTAAAAGAAGAGTTAGATGCAATTTGAGTTGAGAAACGTGTCTTAGATTATGGACTACATCAAAACTGTATGTACTATAAAGTTCGTTTAGAGTGCCACAAACCATGCAAGCATCCTCTGAAGGGAAAATATTGACAGAGTTTTTGTGTACCACCACAGACATTGCAAAAGCAGGGAGACTGTGTTAGTGCAGGCCTAACAAATTGCGAGTTATGGATGCCAATATGTAAACGTGGTAATTAGTATCTAAAATGTAGCTTTCCGTTCCCAGAACCTCAACAACAACAGTGAATGAGAAAAACACATCCTCTTTCCCTCCCACTCAGTCATTGGGGGGTGTGTGTCGGGGGGAGGGGGGGGTTACACTGTAGTATGGAGCTTTGCTTGAGGTTTTCTGTGGTGGAGTTGAAGGCCAAGCAGCCCTGCACAGAAGAGCCTCAGCACTGCACTCTGTATGTTCCATTTAGGGCTGATGTTGTTTTTCTTACTTTTACACTTGACTTTTATATTGTTGTTAATATACCAGTTATTATTGACACAGTTGGTTTTGTTTGTGGTAAATGTAGCTGGTTTAGAGGCTATACTTCTTTGCTTGTTAATGAGGCATAGGAACAGCATGACTGATGACTGCATGGAGAGAAGAAGGCATCCATCATGCTCCCTTGTAAATAAACCACAGCCAAGGCCATTATTTCTCCACTGACCCTGGTCTATGTCCACAGCAAACCACAGAAGTATAACTATATACTGCACATACAGTCATAAGAGTAACTAATGCCTTAAGTTTGGCACTAATTCCGCTGGTTTCCAGGTCACCATGTTGTCGGTTTGGTTTGGCATGAAACAGCACTGCATGTACTGTAAGGGGGACAGGGTGTTGAAACTGAGAGCAAGCATCAACTGTGGTAGAGCATCTAGAAAGCTATACAGGGAATTGACTGACTCTGGAGTGATTTATCTAACTCAAAGCACCTGACCAGGAGCTCTGACGAGACTGTGCCAGAGTGTAATACATTTCCTCAGCCAGGAGGGAAAGTGCCAGAGGGCAGGTCAACAAGAGAGCAGTGTATAAAGTTTGAGGACAATGATTTCAGAACTACTGAGAGATTAACCAACCTGCCAATCAGTAGAAGGAGGTCAGTCAAACCGAAGTCAGTTTTGCATGAATGACTGTTTTCTAGTTTACATGACATTTATTGTATAAACTTTTAACAGCTCTGACTTTGTTCATATAGATACACATGAACGGGAAACTGCTAAGGCCTTAAGCCAGTAAATATAGTATACGCCTGCCAGAACAATTGTCTACCATAATTCAGAGATGCTCAAAGCAATGGTGTCAGTGCAGAGGAACTCTTCCCAAAGTACAGATTATGTGATTGTAAAACAAAACTGCCATTCAGTTGGTGTTACATGGACAGGAACCACCCATGGTGTTATGATGAAAGCCTTCTAGGATCTTTAAGCGCCAGCTCTCAGAATGCTCCATGGCAGCGTCTGTCCCGTGACTAAGGTCTCTTTAAGCCGGTCAAGTAACATCTTGTCAGAAAAAGGGTGGAGCAACATGATTTCAGTAATTTTACCTGTCAAAAAGGCCTCCTTTTTCTTGTCCCCAATGGGCAAAGCTTTAAATTATGGCCTTTTACCCAGGATTCAAACAGGCACTCTGTAGTTTTGCTGATTTATTTGTGTGTTAACAGGTCATGGTGTCATTTTTGACGGTCTAGCAAATAATTGAAACTATGGGATCGGAGCCCAGTCCTTCATAAGGGTGCAATCTTTTTGTTTTTGCATAATTTGTTTCACATTCAGATACATGACAATATTTTTATTTATGTTGAAATGTTGAAAGCGTATTATTTAATCTGCTGGACAAACTATGTAACCTAAGTTCAGATTGTGTTATCCAGGGTCATGTGAAAAATATTAATTACGCATTACTAAACTTTTGTAGGTAAAATATTCCATTTGTAGATTCCAATGGAAACATCAACAACAGTTGATTGATTGATTTGTGACACTGGAAGCAGACCTAACCTCACCTTACACTCTAATTCTCCTGCAGGCCACCACTTGCACCATTACAGTTTTAGTGGTCAGAACACTGTGGTTCAGTGATTAAGACTGTGCCCAAAAGGGGCAAGCGCCCAACTGCTGTGTGCAGTACTGCCAGTTTGTAAAATCACAGCGTTATTGGAGCTGAACGTTAATGTTAAGAACTGCCCACCTCTCCACCACCCAGTCCCCCCCCACCAGCTGCTGAATTGGGGGGGGGGGCTGGCTGTTTTGTGTATGGGGCATCTGTTTTCTCTCAGCTCCCCCCAGAACAGAGCCGTCTTTATGGCTATCCTTTCAAGGGGGCTGATGGCAGAAAGTTGGCCACTGCACAAGCCTGGTAGTCTGCAGGCGTTTACTGGAAACTGAGCTGGGCTCAGGCTGCGTGCAAGTTGGCTTCCACACAGAAGAGGTATAAGTGAGGGACTGAGATGAAGCCAGCTTGTGCCAAGCATAATGCATCTGAGACGCACCTTTCAGATCAGTCAAGCTGTAGGCCTGGCTAGGGCCTCTCTAAGACCTTAGAAATGCTTTAAGAAATCCAAGATTAGCCCCTGAATCAACATAAACCCATATCAGAGGAGAATTATGGAGTGAAACATTTGGAATGGTTAAACTAAACACAACCAAATATATTTGAGCAGATGAAGATCCGTTAAGTAAACTATAATCCGCTTTTTTGCAAGATGCTTCTAGACTAAAAAGCCTGCATATACCAATAGTTTGGACTCTCTCTGTAAGTTACTCAGTGTGAAAGTATTTCCTTCACCATTAATAAAAGGCGCTCTCTTGCTTTTACATTTTCTTATAGAAGAAGGAACCCGTGATGACATTTATGGCCTAAAAGCTGTCATGCCTTAAAGTCTAGAGCAGCAGTGCATCCCATCCCACCAGTTCCCAGGCTAAACACTGAACCCACCCTTAGAGAACTCAGTCTCTGGTTTACTAATGTGATCATTTCCTTTCTGTGTGAGCACACAGGCTGGCTGGCTTTGTCTAATGCTGTCTGACATTTCTACTTTGTTAAACTCCAATCAGCACCTGCAGGAACGTTGCCCCCACCCTGTGAGGAGTGTTGAGTGTACTGTGAGAAAAGACAGTAAACACCTGTTTTATATGATAGCGGGTGTTGCTGTGATTCAAAAGCCTATTTGTTATTGCCCCGTGAGTTATGCTAATTGCTCGCCTGTCAATTTTAATAGATAATCGTGTGTCCATTTGAAGTCACTTAATTTGTGGCAAATGTTTTGTGATGAGTTTGCTCAATGCTAAGCAGTGGCTATCATTTTTTACTACATTGGCCTCATAGCTCCACTTAAGAAGCAAATTTATGTAGCAGACCAATTTAAAAACTATAAAGGAGTTTATAGATAAGTAAGCACAGTATCATACTTGCATTATAGAAATATGCTGACTTGCTCCTCACCTCTAGGGAGTGTATTTGGTGCCCTTCAGTCTACAGGCACACTATCATAAAAGTGTAACCAGAATTAGATAAGCAGAGTCACTACAGATCCATACATGCATCTTTTCAAAAGGGCTTTTCAGCCAGAGCTCAGACAGAGGCAGTGATCTACCTCCAAGAAGTATTACAATTGCAGTCTACATCCTGGCGGGGCTTCCATGGGTGGGCAAAGGGCCCAGTTACCTGCCAAGAGATGACACATATATAACCCCACCTTGACCTTTGGGCTATCTCTGAACTTCCATTCTGGCATCGTCTACACGTCAGTTCAGGTTAGGGGCGATAGTGAGAGGCTGGACATTATTAAATGTCTCATCTCCTCTCTGGAGCTATCCCACCCAAACATCACAGCTTACATGCTTATGTATTACACCCTTAGTCTCAACTTGCTCACTGCCCAAGGCATAAAGAAAAGGAGGTAGCTGGGTTAGACTATAATAGGTAGCGTGGGTGTAGCAAAAAAAAAAAAGTTTCACAGCTAGTACTGATTCATCTTAGAGAAGTGCACAGATCTTATTGCATCTGGGCTTAACTGATGAAAAGTCTTTTGTTATTGTACTTAAGATGTATAATAGTAGTTGATTGAGAGGAAGCTGAAGTGCCTAGCTGTTGAGTCAGTGTCAATGTGTGGATTTACTTGGAGGTGCAAACCCTAAGGACAGGGACAATGGCCTTCGGTTATATTAACATAGCTCAGGTTATTTATCAAGCATGTGCCCTGAAAAAGGCTCTTGCCTTCACAAAAGAAGGGTTCCAAACTGTACACACTGATACTTTAACCCACCTACTGCAAATGTCAATGAAACAATCACATGCAAAATTTGGCTGTCCCAGTCAAGTGACGTGTTAGTGATTTAAAAAAAATACATCATTGTACAGAGAACACATTACATGTTTGACATTTTAATGCACTATTACTGTTTATTTGCCGAATAATGGAACGTGGTGGGAAATAATAAACATAAAATGTGGCGACCTGGCACTGAAAATAACGTTTCATTTTGTTCCCTGTAGTAGTTGTTTTGTAACTTTTCACTTATTATTTCACTTTATAACTACACACACAAATAATCTTTCTCTGCCTACCTTTCCTGTAGCCCTGCTGGATTAGCTGGAAGTCCAGTCATCTCTGATATCTCTCTGATCCGGCTGTCCCCTCACGCTGCGGCCACGGGAGAGTCTCCGTTCAGCCCGCCGCACCCATATGTTAACCCCCACATGGAGCACTACCTGCGATCAGTTCACAGCAGCCCCACGCTGTCGGTCCTCTCAGCCGCACGAGGCCTCAGCCCAGCTGAAGGTGAGTCTGATTGCAGGCAAATGAAAGTTTACAGAGGGGCACACATTCATTCAGTCCTTTTAATTTCCAACATGCAAAATGATGTACATGTCTTGATAAGCCATCTTTTGTAATATCTTATTAACATAAGCAGAGAAGTTCCTTTAAAGGTGCACATTTTTAGTCACTGTCACATTATTGTTAAAAGTGGAAATGGGTAGCACTTTTCTTGGGACCCTGCTACATAACACTTGCAACATTTTATGGCAGATGTCATCTGCCGTGGCCGATTATGTCTGTTAACATAAGATCATGTAATCATTCCAGTAGTTTGAATATTTTTATGGCAGGTGCTAATTTAAAGTCAGCGCATAATATTATCTGACATGACGATGCTGTTATTAATAGACATAATTGTTCATGACAACTCATGGCAGCACATGACATCTGCCATGAAATGCGAATAGCATGATATGTAGTAGGTTAAAAAGTTTAGCCTGATTTTGTTGAAAAAGAAAAACCTTGTAACTGTCACCAAATTGGAAAAACTCCTGCGCACTTAATGATAGTGTAGTTGCATTAAACAATTAAGAAATGTAGCTCTAACATACTGAAAACTGAAAGCAATAGCTTCATAAAGTTTCAAATGGAGAGCATTAAGCCCTGCCTACCATCGTCTCAATGGAATGCAGATGGTTTATAAATAGCTAGAACCAGAAATTCATGTCTCTTTAATACTGAGGTTAGAATGCTTTGGCCCTAAAGCAGACGTGTTAATAGCGTTTGAGTTTACAGTACAAGGCCGTACATTAAGGGGATGAAATGAAAGCAGAAGGCGGTGGTTAAGAAGGAAGAAGAGCTAATGGTTCCACTCCTTCACAAACTCAAAGACACTACAGAGACTGTCGCACCACTCTGCCGTGTGTAGGTTTACATAAGGGCTTATCTCTGCTGTTGTGGTCATTAATCCTTTGTCAAATATGCTTTGAAACTTTGAAAACATTCTGGGAAAGATGTGCATGTGGGAAAGAGTAGAACACCATGGAAATAGCTAAAGAAAACAAGGGCAAATGAGAATTTCCACAAATTTAACTTCCATGCTGACAGCTGTCGTCTCACCAACCGTCTTAGAATAACAGGTTAGGACGAACAGGCCTAAATCAAAGATAAATCACCGTCTACAGTCTAGTGACAATAATGGTTCTGTACTTTTACAGTTAAATAAGCAATGCTGAAAAGATGGCGTCACTGATTACATGGCTAGAAAGCAAAGGAAATGGAGGGAATTAGGCTTGATTGAGCACAAATATAAAAGAGAGTCCCTCTAACCTTCATTCATATAAAAAGTGCACAAAAGCTTCTTCAAATATAATTACTGACAAGTTGACATTAAATTAGGCTTTTAACAAATTTCTATAGCCATAAAAGGTACAGTGGTTTCTCTTTTTAAAGAGTACACTCACGTATCATTGCCCTACAGAAGCACTTTTGGTTCCTTTTCAGTGGGTGATTTTTTAAAGGGGTATTTTTTTCCTCATATTGTGGAACTTATATTTTGATGTTTGATATTTGCTGCAGTCCATATGTTTTGCTGTAAGTACAACCTATTTTAAATTCACAATTTGTGAATTTGTTAAGACTTACATATATACCTGTTGACTTTAGATATGGCCATTCAACTAGAAGTTATTATGAATGTTCCATCTAATTAGAAAACAGAGCAGCCAGTTACAGTAGAGTAAAGCATCCTGTTTAATTCTGTTGGATATAAAATATTAAATATGATTGTTTTCGGTATGTGGAACCACACAAAACATCATAAGTGGACCTCCAGGAAAAAAAAAATATACAAAAAAGGTTTGGTATGGTCCACAATAAGTTTAAAGAAAACTTTGTGTACCAACCAATTCACAACAGTTCATTCACAAACCATTTAGGAACCTATTTTTTGTGAGTGTAGACAAATAACAATTTACGATGTGTGGGTTAGACTATGGAGATGTCTAGGCTGAATCGCTGCAGTGTCTGTTAGCTTCAGCCAGCCAGACTATGGCGAACTCACCACTCTTAACACTGAACCCCTCCAGAAACAGCACTCCACAATCTGGCAAATGTGGAGAAAATAAACGGCCTTGTTCTGCCATGAATCCAGCACAAACACGTGTCTGTTCTCTTGTACCAAGCCACGCCCTAATTGTCCCTGATAGATCAGATGTGGCATGAAAGGCCCAGCAGGCAAAAGGAAGAGGAATGAGCCAGAGCTCCCTCCTGTTGAATGGCCAGCATGGACTCGAAACAGCCTGCTCCTCCAGTATGCTGGATGAGGGAGAGGGAATGGGGGGAGGAGGCACTAATGGTTATCCGAGCCAGACTGAAAGCAAAACAAATTCATCTCTTATGCAGATTGCCCCTGACACCTTTAGACTGTGGTTTACTAGGTGCAGGTGTTAACACATTTCCTTCAGTGTTACACAGGTGCTTAAGGGGGTCCCCTTACATGTGTCTGCTGGGGCAGGTTCTGAATTTATGGTGATATTTGTGCAGAGATGAAGGCATGGTCGCTGTTCATATTTTCAACAAGTTCACTTTATGAGAGAAAAAACATTCTTTTGTCAATATTGGGTTGTGCAACACAAAGAAACTTAAAAATGTTGCTTTGTTTATCAGGAAATGTTCAAATAATGTAAAGGGTGTTCAACGTTTTAAATAAAAACATTAATGAAAATGATAACACTGAGGATATGATGTATCTCAGTCTAAGCAGGCTAAGTCGGGGTTTTGATGAAGTTGTTAGAGTTTCTTTGGTTATGAAGTGCACTGACATTCCCGTGTCCACTCTTGCCTCACTCTGGACAGTGACACATGAGCACCTGAAGGAGCGGAGTCTTTTTGGCCTCCCTCCTCCCCCACCTGGCACCAACCCAGCTGAATACTATCACCTGATGGCCAGCCACCGCAGCCCCTACGGAGAGCTCCTCATGCAGACAGGGGCAGCGGCCGCAGCCGCCGCTGCTGCACATCTACCTGACTACATTAGCCCAGTGGACAGTGAGTAAATCTCCTCCTAACAACGCCATTAATGTCCCCTCATGTCACATGTTTTGATGTATTGTCATATTGCTTATGTAGGCTTGTCACAATTACTATACTTTTCACCATTATTTGCACTGACCACAATTATTTTTCCCATGTTAGCTCAAACAAACAAATGCTTATGTCATAACAAACACAATGTGAATTAGGTGCATTTTTGTCCCATGAAATACATATAAAAAGAGAAAGCATGAAATAAGAAAGTAGAATACACATTTACTGAAACACGTCACAGGCCTTACACAATTGGTGCCATTACATGTAAGGAAGTAATGCAACTTTGACCACTTTGGGCTTAGAATTGAATAGTTGAAAATAAAGAACAAGGACAATTAAATTGTTGATTGCAGGGTATTAATTGCCTGCTGTCACAACAGGTCTATGTTTAACAGGATTATGTGTTGCCAGATTCTCATAGATTTTACCATATGAAGCTTAAAAAATTCCTTATGTATTGTTTAAACAATTCCTTAACTTTCTAAACAGTTTGGGGCGTTGAATTAGAATTATTTATGTCCAAATTTAAACTCTTCATTTAAATTTAGCTCAGTAATGTAAAAATATCTAGTTCCATATAATAATGATGGTGGGCATTTGGATGCTGGAGGTTAAAGAAAGAGGATGGGATAGTGCTAATGTCAAAATACTCACACCCTGTGCAGTGATACTAGGATGGAAACTTACTACAAATGGAGCAGTCCAGTAATTTGAGTTATGGTTTGAGTTACAGGATGCACCCAAAGGCTCCCACTTCAAATAGAGGAGGATGTTTTGTTACGTGTATATAAAGCATGACTCATAGTGAAAACTGTCTGTAAACACGAGCCTACTCAGCAATTTATGAGATGTTCCTTCTGGGGCCTTTAATTCAGCCTGTACAACAGGTGTGCTTTGTTATTATAAGTAACATCCTTACAACACATCCACCATAGCCTTAAATGGAGCGCTTCAAAGAGAGACAGATTTTTACGGAGAGGGTACTGCAGGCTATGGCAGAACCTTCATCCCTGCTCTTTGTTTCTGAAGCAGTGTTATGGCAGGTATGTAGCGCTCTCCTGGCACTTTGTAATGTGATCCAATTAGTCATCTTCTGTGGCTGTGAGGATGCCTGGTCTTTTAAGATGCCGTCTGCTGCTTGGCTGCATTGTTAAGAAGATGCCCAGAGGCACTGACCTCAGAACAATGTTGCGTTCACTGGTAATGGTGTAATACTTAAGGGTGCACAAGGCTGTAGATGGGGTCCTTGGGTAAGCTGGCGAACTGTATAGGACACTGGCTCTGATCCAGACCAAAGGTTCTGCCTGAATGGCTCCAAAGACTTGCTGCCTTATGAATGGCAAATAGTGTGCAAAGAGATGAACTGTGGGGAAAATCTGTGAAAGTCAGCTTTAAGGGCAAATTTATTATTGTAAATAATCAACCACTTTTGCTGGCACTGGCACTTGTGTATATGCTGTGCTTTGATCCAACACAGCCACCCACAGGAATCAGTTTCCTTTTTACATTATGCCTTGCTGGATCTGTGCCTGTCCTGCATGGATCCCCACGCTCATGTAGGAAAATGCACACACCACCGTTCTCACGTTGCATTTTGCAATTACTTCTCCGTTTGCTAATCAA
The DNA here is from genome assembly GCA_037974605.1 of Nannopetersius ansorgii. Classification (NCBI taxonomy): domain Eukaryota; kingdom Metazoa; phylum Chordata; class Actinopteri; order Characiformes; family Alestidae; genus Nannopetersius; species Nannopetersius ansorgii. The sequence goes on from JBBPDE010000002.1 coordinate 8,936,467, forward strand.
ACACGCCATGGCATGTTCTCCGCAGGCCTTAATGAGATGGTCATGGGAGCGCCTCGCGCCTGCAGCCGCAAGTCCGGGCCTCCACCAAGCCATAGTTGGTCTAGCAAAACCTGTTTGCTCAAACACCCACAAACACCAACACAGCACAGGGCTTTCTCCTGCTCAGCCCGTGTCATTCTCCATTGCGTGGATTGATGTGGTCTCACCCTGGGCACTCGCGGGTCCAGGGCTCTCCGCACAGGCCCACAGACACAAGGCCCTCATTGAAACAGAGTGCCAGCTAATGGCTCGGCGGCCGGACCACCGCATAAAGAAGCCCGTTCAGCAGAGCGAGGGGCTGATAAATATGCATTGCGCAGCCCGCCGTTTGTCTTGGAATGGAGGGCTGATAAAATTCATATGCATATTTAAAAATCAATTTATGTACTAATAAATTCAGCAGACCTACCACAAGAGTGAGTCCTCAGTGAACTCTAAGTACATCTCTTGTTTTCCCTAATGATTTCCATTTGACTATTACCCGACAGAAGGAGAGGATTTAGTTTGGGGTTTTCCTGCAAATGGTGATCGCTGTTGTAAAAATGAGAAACGTGCGCATGGAAAATTCTGTGCAATGCTATTAGAGCCAACATGCACAGAACTGTAAATTTCTCAGACAGTCTGCCATTTTAAATGCAGTGGTGGGTTAAAATTTGACATTAACTGGTGCACCGAGACACTGACTGGATTAGAAGTAGGCCTCAGTGTAAACTAGGCAAAATGGTTCAAACCAGTGTTTTTTAACCATGTAATGTTGTTGTTATAGTAATATTTCTAGTATCAGTAAGACATCAGAGCATATACAACATTTCCGAAACTATCCAGGCACTCCCCCTAATTAGTGAATTTAGCTGCTTTAATGTGCACTCATTGCTGACACAGGTGTTCAGTTCATACACATTGATCTACAGTACAATATCTATTCACAAAAGGGGTATAAAGACCCAAGCGTTGGGCCATGGAGCTGTGGAACTATGTCCTGATGTTTGTGATCCAGAACCAACCCCCTAACTCAGTGGTCCCCAACCTTTATTTGGTCACGGACCGGTTTAATATCAGAAACTATTTTCACGGCCCGGTCTTTAAGGAGCGGCAGATAAATATACGTATTTATACAAATAAATGATACGCATAAAAATGGGGATATTTTAAAAATA
>JBBPDE010000002.1:8949206-8972903 GCA_037974605.1 Nannopetersius ansorgii
TGGTGACCCCGCCCCCTTTCCCTCTCGTAAACAAAACAAAGGCAACTATTAATTTTTGAGTGATAAACATTGAAAGGGGTCAGATTGACCCCAAGGAGAATAGGAGGGTTAAGCTAAATTTCTCTGTTCAATAACCATGTCTTCATGATAAAATAAATGAAAAATAGAAAAGCCACAAAAAAGATGCAAAGTAGTTTTCATCAGCTCTATGCTAAAAAATAGCATGCTTGTAAAAATATAATTGAGATATATGTTACAGAGAAACATGTAACAAGAGTGCAGACACAGAATGAGTCAGCAAATTTGTTTATTTCTGAAATGTCCATTGATCCTCAAGAGCCTCAAGTTTGTGTACTTTTCTAAAATGGCTGCTTTCTCTTTTAGTATTTTTTTATATTAATGTGCATTTGAAGACATTACTCAGTTTCCTGGTACTTGCCGCCCTCATGTATTTTTTTAGCTTCAGGCCATGCAAAAACAGAAACATATGACTAAATTGATTTGCATATAAATCATTTTTTCAGCAAATGTATTTGCATCCTAATTAATCACATTTTAGTCAACAAATGTGTCCTCCTTAAGCAAGAGAACAAGCAGTTTTATTTTGCCAGCTTTATTCAATATTTGCTGTTCCCTTTTTTAAGCTTTTACTCATTTAATTGGTCTCTGAACATGACAAGCCAGATCCTTAGCCTCTGACTATCACAGCAACATTGTTACAAACTAAAGATATTCACTCCTTTTTTAGTCTGTGTCAGTGGAGTTAAGTGGAGTGAGGAGCATTTAAAACGGCCTATTTACTGCACTACTGAGACACTGTTTGCAGTCCCCTCCTGTGTTAAGCAGCAGAGCCTTTATATACTCAGACACGCATGGCAAGCAGAACATAAGCAATCATACACAAAGCACAGTGTAAGACTTCCAGTCGGGAGTTTGCTGTTTTTCGTGCTTGCTTTGTGAAAACATAAAGCAATAGAAATGTTCCACTTTGCTGCCACTCGAAACCACAACATCTGACACCCCAACAGCCGTATCAGATGCATGAAGTGCTTCACATCCAAAAAGGGATCATCTAAAATTTGATTTTAAAGTGAAGTGGTGCCTTATAGTTACTCATAACATGCAATTGTGAACCATGTACAATTCTTCCTCTGCATTTAACTCATTCACCAAGTGAAGCAGTGGGTGTCATCAGGGGGGCCCGGGGAGCAGTGTGTGTGGGCGGTATCTTGCCCAACAGAACCTCAGTGATGACATTAGCATTCCTAGGATTCGAACCCACAACCTTCTGATCACAGGGCCAACGTCCTACCACTAGGCCACCAGCTGCCCCAATTCTTTTATACTATATAATTCATTTAGTATCTAAGCTAATCCTAACCAGGGTCTCAGTGCTCATTAGGCAAAATCAGAGAAACACCCTGAACAGGTTACCAGTCCATCCCAGAGCCAACTTACATACACATACACAGTCGTGTCTAGAGGTGATTTTACAGTCCAGTTCACCTGATATGCATGTCTTCGGACTGTGCTAATCAAACCCAGGACATTCTCACTGTGAGGCAACAAGAATGTGTGAGAGTGCCAACTATATGAACAAAAACTGTTATTTTAACCTTCTTGCAGAAACCGTATGTGTGCAAGATCCCAGGCTGCACCAAGCGCTACACAGACCCCAGCTCTCTCAGGAAGCATGTGAAGACCGTTCATGGACCGGAGGCGCACATCACAAAGAAGCAACGTGGTGATGCCCCTATGAAATCACAGCCTCCTAAAGGAGGTGGAGAGAATGAGGCCAGCACTAAGCATGCTGGGAGAGGAACAGAGGGATCAACTGAGGCCAACAGTACCACCAGAGGAGTGGAGGACAGCCTGCAGGTCAAGACTATCAAGACCGAAAACACAGTGGTAAGAATGTGATTTGTTAACTATGAAATACAAGAACTTGGTAGAAGATTTTGTTGGGTGCTTAATTATCTGATACTTTTCTAATAAACTTTCTGATTTCTCACTTTCTTGTATTCTAAAATGCTTTTCCATTCCTTCAGTACTGAGTTGTTATATTAACACTTACCTTGTTGACTCTTGAATGCCTCTCATGCTTTAAATCTAATGGACAGACTTTGCTCAGGTGAGCACAATCCATATCTTGCGTTGTCTAGCATGTTAATCCATCCACCCCTCAACAGCACAGCTTGCCATGCCATGCTTGATCACTTTTATACATATCCAGGAGGCTTGATCAGTCAGAGTACTAATCATGGCCATCTAAAGACAGGACATTTTCTAACCTTCTTTTATGTTGTTTCTACATTTGTGATTGTGTTTGCATTTATCATGTTCTAAAGGTGTGAAGAAGTTAGCTTTAAATTATTTTTTCCCACTGTGTGTGTAGTCTTTCTCATTTCATGAATTGTTTCTGTTGGTAACTGACATAGAGGCGTCCATCTTATCCCACATATTCTGCTCTGTTCTTCGTTGCAAAGGGATCTGCCGGTTTCCTCTGTAGTGCAATGATAAAAGTCATTATCAAATTAATATTCAGAGGCTGGGACCGCTGTGTGTGGACTGAACAAAAAGCATCAGCAATCACACTGTGATCAAGAAGCGCTTTTTAGTTCAGACTCGCTCAGAACTCATTTACATCACTGAAGCGCTTTCAGCCAAGAAGCAGTTCAGCATGAGATGCGGTGGTGGTGGTTTACTGTATTGCTCTTGCCTTAGAGACTTAAACGGAGACTTGAAAGTCAACAATTACATTGGCCATGATTTGTAGCATGTTAGTGAAATTAGTGAAATTATTTCAAAATAACAAAATAAAAACATGAAACAATATAAAAATATATATATTTTTACTTTTGTAGATGTATCAGTCCAGCCCTGGTGGTCAATCATCATGTAGCAGTGAGCCGTCACCGCTTGGTAGCACCACCAACAATGACAGTGGAGTAGAGATGGCTATGCACAGTGGAGGCAGTTTGGGGGACCTGAGTGCTCTGGATGACCCCCCTGTGGTAGATTCCACTGGTTCTCCAGGGGGCTCCACAGGAGTAGGTCTCCAGCGGCGTATGAACAGAGTGGGGCTTCTACAGCTTGAGCATATCAAGAAGGAGAAACTAAAGACTATGAGAGACCCCTGCTCCTGGGCAAATACAACTCCTCATGTCCAAAACACCAAGCTGCCTCCTGTACCAGCTGTTGGTAAGTATGGCAGCAAAGATCATTGTCTTTTGAAAGTTAAACTGCATTGATTTGAAATTGGCCATTATTGATTATAATAAATTCAGTGTAAAACATAAAAATGTACTGAAATATATTGTTCTATTGTTTTAATTACTTTATATTGTGTTATTACTTTTTATTACGTTTTAATAGTTCCTACATGTTTACCATATTTTTCTATTATTATTATTATTATTATTATTATTATTATTATTATTATTATTATTATTAACACCACAATGATCTAATCTTGTGTGTGTGAATCCTCTCTTTATAAAACTCTAATCAAACTGAATCAGTGTGAGGTAATTATTTTAAGCCTTTAAGTAAAGCAACTGAACTAAAGCTATTTAGTTACATTGCTGTTTCTCTTTCTTAGGATCTCTTCTGGAAAGTTCTACTATGGGCTCTCAGAGTGCTGGCCTTCCAGGACAACGTTTTGGAGACTTGACCTTGTGCGAGATGACTATACTGAATCAGTTGAAGGAGCGCAGAGACAGCACGACCAGCACAGTGAGTTCAGCCTACACCCTCAGCCGCAGATCCTCAGGCATCTCGCCCTGCTACTCCAGCCGCCGCTCCAGCGAAGCCTCGCAATTTGGGGGACGCAACAACAATGTCAGCTCAGCGGACTCCTACGACCCTATTTCCACTGACCTGTCCCGTCGATCGAGCGAAGCCAGTCAATGTGGTGGTGGTGGTGGTGGTAGTACCCTGCCGAGCTTACTGAGCCTTACCCCAGCCCAGCACTATCGCTTGAAGGCGAAATATGCGCTTGCCACTGGGGGTGCTCCACCTACACCGTTGCCCAACATGGATCGCATGAGTCTTAGAACTAGAATTGGCTTATACAATGACTCCCAGGAAAGCTCGGCTCATTTGTTCCAAGCTCGGGTTGCCGCCACCTCAAGGCGCTGCAGCGACACAAGCTATGGTGCCCCTGGTATGATGCCTCACGAAGTCCCAAGCAGTCTGCCAAGGAGAGCTAGTGACCCCGTCCGCTGCACAACTCTGGATCTGCTCTCATTGCCTCGAGTTCAGCGCTACAACAGCATGAGCAGCATGAACCCTTCCCGTCTGCCTCCTGACTGCCGTAGCAATAACTTGCAAAACAATACCTGGTCTGACAGTAGCTTGCATCGCCATCCCTTCAACCAGAGGCCACCAAGCATCTCAGAGAATGTAGTCATGGAAAACATGGCCATTGATGGAGTTGACCAGGCAGAAGAAGACATGGTCCTTCCAGATGATGTAGTGCAGTACCTCAGGTCCCAGCATGGTGGTTCAACTCAGGGCCGAGGAATGGCCTACAGCAGCAGTCAGGCTCAGGATTTCCAAACCAGCATGACCGCCCAACAACAGCAGCAGTTTTATGGGCAACGACGCATGGCTTTGGTTGATCCTAACATAAACCTCACAGAGCAAGTAATGCCCTCTTGCCAAATCAGTCCAGGTTCCCAGCAACCATTCCAATCACCTAGTAGTATGAACAAAAATAACATGCCTGTACAGTGGAATGAAGTGAGCTCAGGGACAGTGGACATCACAGCAAGGCTTCCAAAGGTACAACTACTTAGACCCAACCTGGCGGTGGTCCAGCAAAAACAGAACACTGGCATTTATCAAAGCTTTGGCTCAAATCAAGAGATTGCATCAATGAGCCAGAATTTGGCTGCTCTTCAGCAGGGTAATTCACAGAGGAACTCCATCCAGCATTATAGACAGTCATATGCCAACCCTTGTCCGAATCTCAACGAGCAAACAAATGTCCAACCAGCATATAGGCATGAAATTAACTCTAATCCATCAGAGAACACCAACCAGCGTCAAATATGCAATGGCATGGCTCTACAAAATCAAAACATGCAGAATTATAGGTCTAGCTACTCACACATGGATAACGTCAACCAGCAGAATAATGTACCAATAACAGCCCTTCAGAATGGTGGCAGAGTGCCATTTCAGCCTAAGCCTCCTTCTGAACCCAAGCCTTCAAGTATACACCACTCAGGTTCAGGCATGTCCCACCCAACTGGTTATCCTGTGTCCAGTGCCAGCTGCAACTTGAACACCTCAGAGGCTAGTCCTAAAAGACCATCTGGCACTAACCGTCTCTCCAATGGAGAAGACAGTATGTGCTATTCGCGTGAGATTCGCATGTTTGATGGCAATGTGGAATACAACACACAAATGTCTCCCTGTGCCAATCAAGCTCCTTGTTCTACAATGGCAACAATGGCATCTCCTGGGGTCAACCAGGTCACAAGCACGGTGGACAGTTCTCAGACTGTTGAGCATCCTCAAATAGACTTTGATGCTATTTTGGACGATGGAGATCATTCCAGCCTAATGTCTGGCACACTGAGCCCTGGCCTCCTCCAGAGTCTTTCCCAAAATTCCTCGCGACTTACCACCCCACGTAACTCTGTCACACTAGCCTCAGTACCAGCAGGCATCAGCAACATGGCTATTGGTGACATGAGCTCTATGCTAACTGCCCTTGCTGAAGAAAGCAAGTTCTTAAACATGATGGCTTAAGGTTTGATATATGTTAAACACCAGAAGAGATATTATCTTGTGCTTGATGATCATTTTACCTTTTGTAAAGACTGGATGAATAATACAAACGTGTGATACAACAGCCACTTATGTCCTATGGGGAGCAACATGTCCATATGTTTTTTTTTAATGAGAAAAGCACTGATCTACAAAAGTGAAATTCCAGTGTTGCATTACCAAATTATTAATAATGTATTAAAATTACTGACATTTTCAGAGAGAATTATATATTATATGCAATCTAATGGAATTGCAAAGATGGCATATATTCATGTCAGGAAGCCATATATTTTGCTTATAATGAATGATTTAAAAAGAGAGATCAGGGTCATGGTCTCAGGCTGGCTTCGAATAAGACTGATTTCCCCTTCCTCAGCAGTGCACTGAAAGTGGTTCACAAAGTGCCTTGCAAAATAATAAAAATCAAATGACAAACCGATAAATAAAAACACAGAAGACACAAATATGAACATTGTCAAATTGTATGTAATCTGGTATATAGTTACAGTTCTAGAGCTATAGGTATTTGTGTTACATTTTAATTTTGGTTTCATTGGTTAATAGTCATCATATGCTGTATGCATTAAATTATGTTAATTACTCATTAGCTGCACAACTTAATTTGTTGATGTACAGTACTGTTCAATGCCCTCTTGTCCATTGTAAGAGATTGAAAGAGGCTTTGTTAAGAAATAATCCTCATTATACTTCAAGACAAATATGAATTTTGTCAATATTGTCATATATCCTCCAAGTGCCCTCCAGGAACCATAAAAGCTCTGGATGAAGCCCATCAGGTGATTAAAAAGGACAGCAGTGCATCTCTGAGTGAGGGTCTGCAGGGGGACTGTCAACCCTCACCTCACTCAACAACATCTTTAAAGGGATATGCAAGTACTCTACTTGCTCTCAGTGGAGATCACACCCTAATTAACAGGTTCATCACCCCCATGAGCTTAGGATGGACCGTAACGACTTACAATGGAATGGAATGTCTTTGATCCGGCGGTGCTGGAGAATAAAAGAACCCCACAACATGAACTCTGGTTTTGAATGTTTGAATTAAAGGATTTCTTTTTGTATATCATCGTCCCATTTACCAAGCTTGTATAGTTTTGGATATTTTTAATACAGTATCTTGATATACTTGGACATTTCTAACAGAGGATCTGTGTCGTCTCTCTCTTTTGAAATTATGCAGTCTGCATTCAGTGACTGATTTTTGGAATGCAAAGAAAATCTTCAAGTCCATTAACAAGCCTGTCAGTTTGATCTAAAAATGGCACAACTTGTACATGAAACAAAGCTGAATCTAATTTTAGCTCTTATGACCATTGTGATCCTCACACAGACTTTTATTATTACAGAAAATGGTATTCACAGGATTTCCACAGATCCATTACTTTATTTACAACTCCCGATTTTTCATGTGCATATAAATAATCTGATCCAGTACTCCAACAAGAGATTATGCATAAAATGTGGTTTTAATGATTAAAAAAAGAAGAGGAAGAGTTAGCCCTCTTGCATTCCCTAGTGCTTTATATTAAATGAAATTTATTTATATGGTGCTTTTTACAACTGATGTTGTCACAGAGCAGCTTTACAGAATCCGGGTCCGAGCCCCAAGAGAGCGAGCCAAAGGCAACAGCGGAAAGGAAAAACTTTTTAAAGCTGCAGTAAGGCATCAAACATAGTCCAATAAGAGGTAGCATCTTTGCATGTCAGTTGCATTGGCAGTGTTTTGAAATTGTAAATAGCCTGTTTTCACTTCTTGCTGAAGATTCATTTGATCCAGAGCCTGCTGATTGCTTCTGCCACAAAGATTCCATATTCTCTCAGTCCAAAATTGGAGGAAAAATAGCCCCAGGGTAAGAACTATCAGAACTACAGAGAACAAGGGCTAACTGAAAAAACAGCAAAGGGGGTGTGATGACGATGAACTGTTAAACAAACATTACAAGGGATACAACTTCACGAGGCAGAGTGTATACAGGGACGACTGGGTGGCACCAAATTCTGACCAAAAGAGTGTGAAACAAAGGCTTCTATACTTAACAGATGAGGAAGTCACACCGGATAGGCTTCATGCAGCTGTCCTCTTTTTGGAGGATATGAGACAGCTGGGGGTGGTCAGCTGCCTGCCTACGGGGGCACCTAGAAACATGCTGAGCAAATCAAGTAGCTGTGGAGGTCCAAGAATATATATATATATATACAAAACATAGACATTTTAACACAATTATTAAACACAGAATCCAATCTTGACCTCAGAATAAAAAAAATACATGTTTAAACTAGAAAATATGTGTATTGTTATACCCCTAGTCAGAATCTTAAGCCTAAAGCAGTCTGCGAAATCCATCTGGAGCTGAACAATGGATCATTGTTTTGGAATAAATCATCAGAACGTCTCAGATGATCAACGAGGAGCTCCAAAAACCCCGGTCTAAATCCTTTTAAAGAAGCCTTTGTGAGTTACCGCATGCCACCAAAAAGCACCATAATGGCCATTAAACATGATGCAGAGTGACACTCTACAGACTGTGGAGGAGAAGGAAAAATAATTCCACTTATGTGACAGAGAGGCCACACCCCAAATATTACACTACAGAATGGTAAGAATGTGTGCAACCACAGCCACACACTGTTTAAAGAATTGCTGAAAGCTTTCTCTCAGTAATAACGAGGGGCTCTTTGTCAAACTGAGTCCAATTAAACCAACACTAACCCTTTCATTATATGGTGGTCACTATGAACAAACTTGAAAGCTATGAGGTTAGTGATTTTTTTGATTAACTGCGAATATGTTTTGATTCGTATAAATGAATGTGGGTCATGTTTATTAATGGACTGCCAGATTTGAAATTTGAAAAGCACATGACAAAATTTTAAGCAACAGTCCATTATGTCTTGATCACAGTAGGACAAACTGAAATGGACATTCATACTTTGCATGGATGAGGTGTAGCCTGCAGTTTGGCAGGTACTCAGATATTAGTTGAGAATGAGATTCCAGCATTAAGATGCCCGCTACTGTCTTCAGCTTTGCCACATTTATTTGTCAGTAAATTTATAGGCAATATCATACAGTGCAAAAAAAACACAAGCACTTCTGATGTAGTGTTCATGGTGATTTAGACATGCAGTTTATGCAGCGCTCATTGTGGAGGTGTACACTTCCATAATTCAGCATCTACATTAGCCATTGATACAGTGCAGAAGTAAAGACAATCTTTTTGGTAGTTTTCTGGGTCAACCCTTTGGTAACACCAAAAAAATACATTGATATTCAAAACGTACTTTATAACATTTTTATTGGAAACCTTGGCAAGTAAAGCAAGTACTATTTTCACCATGAAATATGATCATCTGAGGGATTGAAAGTAGTATTTTAAAGCTTTAAATAGTCTCTCTATGACCTATGACATATGAGGGCAGGTCATCATAATAAGGCGATTCAGTTGACCAGGGCTTCCTCGGTCTTTCCTCCTGGTCTAAGTTAAGACTCTGCATCAAAGGGGACTTGCACAGAGCACAGGGCACTAGGATCAGAGGGATTTGACCTAGGTCAAAATCTAAGGAACTTTCAGCAACGCTTTGGGCAAAGTATGATGTTTTAGTTCAATGGGTAATTCCAGCATGAAAGGTGGCATTGTAATAAGGATGAACGCAGACATGGACTTCACTGGCATTTGAGTATTGCAATAATTAAGAAAGAATGAAATAAGTATGCTGTAGTGTAATTACTTTAATCCCACCAGAAAGCCTGAAGGCTCGACTATGATCGAGTAATAAAGACATAGAAACAGCCCAACAGTCAACTATTTGTGTGTTAAAGGAAGACTGTGCTAATAGCTAGGACATAAGTGGCAAATTATCCACAATCCTGTTTCAGTCGAGTTATTTTACTGATTTTTGCACAAATAGGACAAAATAGCTTGTTCCCAGTTTGAGCAGGTACTATTTCACCAAACGTAGCTTAGTCGCCTTTTCATCTAGTTCCCTGCTAGAATTTTTTTTGATATTCTGAATATGTTTCTAGATCTACTTTACCATGAACTTCTGCCTCCCTGAACTGCCCATTACTGGTAATTACACATGACGGTTGCTCTTGAACCATTTTTTTCTCCCATTAAATATATATATCTCATGTATCAGGCAAGGGTGTTACCAGAAAATAAAAAAGTACAAAGTCAAGCTCAGGATGTGGTGGAATATTCTGAAAGTCTATAAGAAACGTATATTCAAAGAAATTATTTTAATAATTGTAATAATTATGAGGAAAAACTTAACTTTTAGTTAAAAAGGTAACTACTGGCTTCACAGATGAAGCACACAATTCCCTGGGGAGATTAAATAAAAAAGGTTTTTTTATCGACAGTTTGCCCATATTTGCCTCTGCAGACTGCACATTAACTAGTGCTGAAGCCAAATGCTATAACCTGGAAAGAGAAACAGATTGGCCATGACTGTATATTTGTAATAGACCTGTGAAATTCATGTGTTCTTTTGGAAGAACTGATCAAAATCCTGACTCAGAAATGTTAAGGTTTTCATATGTTATGAGCAAAGTTGCGAATTTCTTTGTTTGTAGCTCAAATGTTATTACATCTGCCTCCTCTTAAATCCAAAATATGCTCTTGCCAAGAGCCATGAGCTCAGAGGGAGAATCTATACTATGTTTAAAAATTAACTAGCCTCTGCAATCCAGCCTGCTTGTTTTAAATGTAGTCAACTCCCTGAGGTTACAGTCTAAAGGCATTTTTGATTCTCATAGCCTGAGGTGTCTTGGAGCTGTTATATTTACGTCAATAACCTAAATGCTCAGACGCCGATTAGCCATGGAGAAGGCTTTTTTATACTAACCCTAGCCTCCACTTCTGTAATCAAGCTATTTACCAGATATCTACTGCATGAAAAATGAGGGCCACATGGTCAATCTCACATCTTTATATGTAAATCATATTACCCAATCATGTCATAACCATGTAATCATGTTAAGTGGATATGTTCTGCTAGAATATGGGAATAGATTTGGTCTTTTTTTTCACTGCATGACACATAATATAAAAGGAGAGGCTCTTTATGGCAAAAAAAAAAGCCCATTTCAACTGCGGACGTTCTGTCCCCTGACTGTGAAAGTACTAGTATCATAGAATAATCAAAAAGTAAATATTCATGATCTGATCCTATGCAAAGCAACATCTGCTTCCACCATCTGCTTTAGAGACCTTCTCCGATGCTTTATTAAACCATTCTATAGAGTGCCTCTTGTTTACAAATCATCATGACCTGAAAATCACACGTAAACCATCATAAGGTGGTTCTTAAGGTGGGATCAAAAAATTGGGAAAAAAAGATAGACCTTATGCATGCCTCTGTCTCCTTGATCAACTTCAGTAGGCATGCAAACTGACACAGCTACATTAGCTTGTAGCATCCACATGTGCCAGTTCTCTTCATTTCAGGCATCTCATGATGCCCTTCATAATACAGTGTCTCTAGAGAAAACCAGGGCAAGCAAACAAGTGGCCTGAACAGACTCACTTCTACTTCTTCCACAGGTTCCACTTGTCTGTGGGAAAATCACTGCCAGCATGCAAAGTGGGAGGCAAGGATTAGACATGCAGTTTTGGGATTTAGGTTCTGATCCCAACGAGTTTACTTTGGCTATGCGTGTGCAAATAAAAGTTAAAGTGATTGATGATGTTCACTTTCTGGTGGTGTCTGCGGAATTTTAGAGTTCACTCGAGCTCTGAATTCCCAACATGGGCACCATACATTGAGTTCAACATCATCTACATCTGGGCGAATGCCTTTGAGATCCTATCTAAAATAGAATTGCTGCAGTGAAAATTTTCTCTCATTTTCTGACTAGTTCAACTTGGTCCATCTGATTTCCATTATCTCAAAGTTAACCTCTTCCTCTCAATTCTCAATGGGTTTAATCCATGTGCTGATGGGGGAAGTCCATTCATTAGAGGACTGGGATCATGAAAACAGTTTTCTGGGGTCGTCTTTATGAAGCACAGTGTTTGAACAAAGTCTCCAGAGGGCTCGATATTCTCTTAAGTTGAGGCACCAAAGAGAAGAGAAGGCTTTGAAAAAAAAGCAGGTTGGATGTAATGGGAATCTCCCTTTAAACGTGATCCAGCAGAGCAGCACAAGAATGTGAGGAATGTCTAGGTCTGAAAAGAAAATGAACACATTCCTCTAGCTACTCCTGGTGGATATATCATTTAACAAAATGTGCAGTGTGTACATGATAAACTAAACAACAGAGTCAGGGTGGGGTTATGCAATAGATTATTTATAAATTGCAATTAAAATACAGTATATACTCAGTGTTTGATTTGGAGTTATAATGAATAGTCAGAGCTGAAGTTGAAGTTGAAGTTTATTGTCATATGTACCGAGTACAGTGTACAGAGCACAATGAAATTCTTACTTGAACACCCTCTTCACAGATAGAACATAAAGACATAAAAGACATGAAAGACAACACAGTGCAGCAACAGTAGTCTTAGTTCTTCAGTATGATGAAAAATGACACATGACCTACTCTTACATTTGTAAAAAATATTACTTTGTGTATAGTTCTATGCCAGATAAATCTCTGACTCTGTCCATTTGAACTGTTTAGATCATGTCAGCACAAATCTGGTATTCATAATGCATTCTAAATGCATTTATAACCCTCTAGTGCCCTGCAATGCTCTGCATTTCACTGTAATTTACTTAAATGAACGCTAACAGCAAACAGAGTTACAGCAACTTTCATTACAAATTATATTTAAATAGATATTTTGCACTTTAATCAAAATATTCAAGTTTTATATTTGTGAAAAAGGATTCATAATTTTTTTTACAGTGAATGTCCCAAAGACACCAGGAGCCATTTCAGGGAAATATCATTTTCTTTGGGCTGATTCTGCTTCTATATCTAATTCTAATATCTATATCAACAATGACAAAGTATTTTCATGATGCAAATTCATAAAAATCTGTGTTTATTTGTGTGTTTTAGCACAGTTTAGCAGATTTACTTGATGGACTGTTCCAATTCCATTGCAAATGTATCAAATGCAAATTCTGTTGAGAGCCAAGTTCAACGGGCAACCATACAACAGTTTCAGGATTGATGACTAAGAAAAATACTTCTGTTGTTTTATACTCAATTCACACAGACTACCATTTTTTTATGGACGTGACTCCCTCAGCTTCACAGTGGCTAAACAAGTGGCAAGGACAAGTTCAGCTTCCTCACTTAAATAGTCCAAACTATGTACACAAACAAATCAATATGAAATTTGCCTTTTCTGTTGTCATTTGCCATTCAAATGTGCTTGGTCAACACATTTTGCTTCAGTCTTTTAAAGAAAGGGCTCACTTAGGATATGTAGGGGAAGGTGTCCATGTTTAGTCTTCAGTCATACACACATATATATCCTGAAGCAGTGATATTTTTCTATTTGTGTTATGTGTTTTCAACATTTACGCTGTTGTTGCACATCATTGACCTAGACCCACCATATACATTTATACATCATATATATTTATACAAAAATCCTGAACTGTCCATCTCATTGATCCAGTTACAAGCACAGTACATCAAGTTGACTGAATTCCTTTAATAACTTCATTAACATTAGTTTATATATGAAACTGGTAATCAGTCTCAGCAATAGAAACATTGGTTTCGTTATATGCACTTCAGTTTGACTGTATTTACTAACTGTTAAATACATTTGCTTGTATGTTCATTACTCAACGTTAGACACTAATTGGTTAACAAAGCAGATTACAGTTTACATTTACATTTATGGCATTTATCAGACGCTTTTCTCTAAAGTGACTTACATTCCCTAACTCCAGGGGGCAGTCTCCCTGGAGCAATTTGGTGTTAAAGGTCTTTCTCAGGAACCCAGTGGTGGTCTGCTGAAGGTAGGATTCAAACCCATGACCTCTTGGTCTGGTTTGTTCAGTTTGTTGATTTTATGTGTTAAACCTCCTTCACACTTTGCGTTGCTTGACATTACTTTAGCACTGATCTTTGATCTAACACATGTTAGTGTAACATTAGACTTAAGGTTACAGACATTAGACAAACAACATTAGACAAAAGTACAGCTTTAGATCAAACTCACACTATATATAAAATAAGTGTGTAGGCTTTTGGAAAGAACTGAAGTTTGTGTTACAGAGCTGTTTCATTTTGTACAGTTAATGACAACACAGAAGTTCAGTGAAAGTTACGAATGACATGGTATCAAATGCACCACTCACTTGCTCTCTTGAATCTCTCATCTGTAGACAGCTGTACCTGCTGTTCTGTCAGTATGGTAGCAGGCTGATAAGACCCATTCTTCTATGTGAGATGACTCAATTTTATTTTCTGCTGTTTATCACAATTTTGAGTGTCCACAACATTCACTACGATACCAAACCCCTTCATTTTACCCCTGAAAATTACCCTAATTTTGACCTTAATTTCCTGGAAATTAAGGGAAATAAAGGGAAAAGTGCACAGATTAAGGCTAATTAAAGGGTAAAACGACTGAATATTCCTCTTACTCAAATTTGCCCCTTAAATAACAGAACCTCCTGAATGAATGCCTTATGTTTAAGATTAAGGGATTTCACACTCCACTTTTATACATTTTTAAGGTCAAATTAAGGGATCGGTTCATAAACTAATGGGCACTTAATTCAAATTAAGGGATTTGGTGTATTTTCAAAATTAAGGCAGGGTTAAGCACATTATAAGTACATTGTGTTTCGTAGTGACTGTTCAACACTACAGAATGCATAGAAGTTAAGACTGTGTTTTTTATGATGACACACTCCGTAGGCTTTTGTGGTGGAAGTGATTATGCTCAACAACAAGGATGTACGAATATACCAATAAAAATAACATTACTATGCTGGTCTTATGATAATGTCTTATGAAACCTGACATTACTCTCATAGGTTCAGGTTTAAACATACATGTAACAATGATTACCCATGTGCAATCATACAGGCTTATGCCAAGCTTTTGTAAAGCACTAGGAAAACAGGACTTACTGAAAGTACTTTTTATCTGTAATTTTAATCACTATAGATTCATAACACTGGATCTCTAGATAGCATACTTTCTTGCACATACATTCTTTTTTTACTGCTTTCCATTGTAACATTCATACCATAATACTGGATCCTCTTCAAAATGTCCTATTATAATTTTTCAAAAAGACACATAGAACAGGAATATCATGCTGGATGGGAAAAAAACCCATACAGAAAAAAAATAACTTAACAGGAAACAACAATTTCATACAGATGCATACTGGCTCGCTTCTGCTTGTGTTAAATATAGTAATTTCATGGAAAAACAAAGCAGCATTGGATCGGCTACTCGCCAATCTGCCCATTTCGGGGTCTCTAATGACCCCAGGGGTCACAGTGGTGAGGAAGTAAAAGCAGATCAGAGAGAACATGGGGCCAGTGGGCAAGACAGGCTCCATAAATCTAACTCACTCAGAGGAAACCATCCTTTATTTTCCTCATTTCAATTAAAACATAATCACAGTCTGCACATTGTGTGCCAGCGCATAGACAAAGGTTGGAATTCATAAAATGGTTTGAAAGACAGGAAGAGGACGGGGTTCAATAGGGCACTCTTTTATGTTTGAGGATTTCAAGTGTATATAGTGCATCTTTTCACTGCATCTGCTTTAATAAAGAAATTGCCCAGCATTTTTCATCTATACAGCCCCAAAACGACTTACCAAATTGTGCCAGATCATGATTATTGTAAAGGCTTCAGATTACTTACTGTAAGATAAAGAAAAGACTTTGTTCATAACTGTTTATTTAAATGAATTACATTAATTATGATTACAATGAAATAATGTAGAGGTGGTACCTTCTCTCTAAAGACAAATAAAAAAAACATTTAATAAACTACCATGGTGAATTAATTAAAAATGTAAAGTACAGGCAAAGCTGTCTACGTTACATATCACTGGCACAAGGTTAAGACTACAAACTAGCTGAACAGTACACACTTGGGTAATGACAGAATTTAAAAAGGATTTTGATCACACTCTAGTGGTGGATTTCAGGAATGCATACACTTATCCAAATTCCTAGCATTGACTGAAGTAGTTCATTAGCTTCATCGATTCCCAATAAATTTGTATTATTTAAACCTCATATTTTTAAATCCATTTGTTAAAATTTCCTTAAATGTTAAAGTGACAAAAAAATGTTAAAGTGACAGAAAAACAACTTCCTCTGTTTTTCATCTTTTGTTCAACTTGTCCATCAAAATCAATTGCATTAATAGGCAGCTTCAGAATTTAAAGACATTAGTGAAATCAGGTGCTGCTACTGGATGTTGACTTCATATCATTGTCAACATTGATTTCGGCATGGTGACTGTAGGCTCATGTCAGGCTGCTCCAGAGCATCCCATTCTATTGGTAATGCTCTTCCATGAAGTCTACACAAACTGTGTATGTGTGTGTGTGTGTGTGTGTGTGTGTGGGGGGGGGGGGTTGGGGGTTGGCTCAATTGAACCTGGGTCAGAAATTCATGCTCCTTGAAGTAGCTGATTGACTAAGCAGTGTGTGCTTAGACACTTGACAAAAATGTTCTCTATAAGACCACAGATTTCAGGGGTCATCTCAATGCTAGAAATCTAATCTGGCCTTCATGGTGTAACTTGAAACCCTATATGGCGTAGAGGAATAATGAATAATTCATGAACAATCTAGAATAGCAGTGCATCAAGTCATTTAATTTCAGTATTTTAAACACAGTAGGTAGCAAGCGGGTGTGTACAAACTGTAAAATAAAAAAACAAAAAAAAGCCTAGTTTCACATAATTATACTTGTGTAACTTACATCACATTTAAAATTTCAAGAAGAAACATTCCATAGTCAACTGAAAATATCTGCATGTACCGTAATTTAAAACAGTATTTAAAACAAAATCAACAATATAGAGAATGTGTTAACCATGAGCGCCAGAACCATTATAGAAAACCATTACACCATTATTTGCAAAATAATTAGTTTCGTTGCCGAGATGTAAAGACTTGTGCGTGCCATCGAACAGCGCTGCCCAGACAACAGCTGGGACACAGAGCTGCACGCGCAGCCCACAACACCACACAACCTCCCTGACCAGACCGCGGCTAATCAACCAAATTATAATGAGTCTACATCACATAATTATACACTTATTTGCAACTTACATCACAGTCTGAGAAAGTGATGAGAAAAAAAAACTGAAAAAAGTACAAATGTATACAGAAATCATTTTTAAGCACAGTAATTATTTGGCTAAAAGCACAATGATTCATAATTTTCATGTCAAAAACTCTCAAACAAGAAAAGTACTTAAGTGCAAATAAAAAAATCAGACGATATATGGTTACCAATTAAACCCAGCAGTTACAAAAACAAACTCTGTATGGATGTCAAAGAAAAATCTGTTCAAAGAGCTTCAATGTTTGGACCACAGATTCAGTGCCATATATTGTTTGGGTAAAACTTCAAAAGGCTGTTTCCAGGATATCCAGAATAACAGTCTGTGAGAAGAAAAACTATTGCTCAAGCTGTACATCAAGCGCAACTGGCCCATTCATGGTGAATCCAACAAAAAATGACACTCTGGCGTTTAATCGCCCAAACAGCTGGGATCTGAATGCTGGAAAAACTGGAATCTTTAAATTTGCACTCGATGTGTCTGCCATTATGCAATTTTTATTGATGTTTCCAGTAACTCTGCGAAGGACATTTCTGACTTTTTCATGATTCCATATCTTTCCATTTTGCATCATGCTCTTCTCTGATCCCACACATTCATCAATGTTTTTCTGTGTGATCAGGCGTTCATAACCTGCCTTCTTCCCCAAATAAAAATGAACAGCTGCTCTTTTGCCATTGGACACTGTCTTCATCTCCTCTGAAAAAGAAGTTCGCATCTGTGATATATACTTTCCCACGTTATCACTCGGATTCTCTGACACCGCGTCTGGCCATAGCAGCACAACTGCGATGAAATGCAGTGGCAGAATTTCACTGAGGGGAGTGAGTTGCCCAAGTATTTCACAGAGTTGCCGATGGAGTTTCCAGTAAGCACAGAGTTTCTGAGATCCAGGTCGAACCAGACTGAGAACAATATTTGCATAGATGAAATTGACCCTGTCCTTGAAGTGCCCATGCGTTTGTGATCCAGCAGGATTTAAAATTAAAACATACTGATCAACAATTTGTTCAATGTTCTTGGCAGAGGCTTCATTGGACATACATTCCAACAGTCCAGTGTAAGAATCAGCCCTGTTTCTCTCCAGATATTGCCGTGCTTTTTCAATTTTGAGGAAATTTGTCAACATCTTGTTTTTCCCCAGTTCTTTTGAATCCAACTTGCAAAACAGGTTTGCATACTGTTGGAAGCACTTCTTCACCTCTGACCGTAACGTCAACCCTCGATTTTCTTTGTGGAAAAAAAATGGGCCCAAGTTGACAAAATAACGTTCAAGAAAATCAAACTGCTTCTTCATGTTGTCTTTAAGATTGTAAAGAAAGTCTCTAAATTCTTGCAGAAAATGGTAATATGATGCATGCTTGTGTTTCTTGCAATCATTTGTCGCTACATCTTGTATTTTCATCTTATCAGAGAGAACTTGAATGAGAATGTTGTGTCGAACCTCATCTAAGGAAAAAACTGGAATCTTCTCTAGAACGTCGATGACTATTACTGCAATCTGAAGCTCGCCGAGGCAACCTGCAATATTGTAGGAGCTGAAGTCGTTTTTTCCTAGACGGTGAACAATAGCTTCTTTTTTGGCAATTTCTTGGGTTTCCCTGAAAGTCTCTGTTGCAAAGACAGCCATTTTGAGATATTCTTTCAATTTGCTGGGTTTTATGGGATCATCTTTGTCACTGCTGATAGCATCTTTCAGCTCATGCTTAATGACCTGTGCTGATGTATCACAGTTGTAAGAGTTATTCTGCAGTTCTCTTGCCTTCTTTGCCCAGTCCTTTGCCTCTCTGAAGTCCTTCTTCCTCAGATAATGGTACCTAGAAAGAAGCTGGGAAATTACTGCATCCTTTTCAAAGCGCTTTGCAGCATTGCGCAAGACGCTTTCCTCAAGCCCAGGGGACTCCTTTATAATCGCTTGGATAAGAGGTGAAAACTGGCTTTCTGCTGGAAGAGTCTCAGGTAAGAAATTTCTCTTCACAAGCATACTGTGAACATCCTGCATGAGTTTGTTCTTTCCCTGAATGCAATAATAAAACAAATCTGTCATCAGAAGGAAGTCAGTGATCTCTGCTTTGGACACTTTAAAAGTAGTTGTAATCTCTTCCAGACAATGCTTTGCCATGCTTGAGTGGATTACTTGTACAGCTTCATGGACTACACTGGATTGTACTGTGCACCGAGTCAAAAGTGTGGAAAACTTTCCAAATCCCTCTTCTGCTCTGCATGATTTAAAATCTGGCCTTGTTTCCAGACCAAGAAATTCTTCACATACAGAGACTGAGAGCTTTGCACTCTTGCAGTAGCACTCAAAGAGCACTAGGACTGCAAAGAGCTGAGCATGTTTGTCTTTGCTAAAATTGAAGCCTTTCAGGGTATTTTTCACAACGCCCTGTATGTACTCTAATGAAAAGTCTTTCTTCAGGATCATGAAACCATAGAATGTTTCAGCATTCTCATAGATCTTTTCAATTTCTTCAAGCTTTTTCTCAAATAATTTTTGTTCCATCTCAGATAGCTTGTTACCGATAAAAACGGTGTCAGCTGTTGCTTCGGTCTGTGTCCCTGATTCATCCCTCATGCAGTTCAGAAGGAACACTTGTGGAGACTTGGAGGAACCATTTTTCTTCAGACATTCTTTTTTAATCTGCTGCTGGAGATCACTCACAGCATCACTGTCTTCAAAATCATCAAGCATGAGTAACACAGGAACCTGGGATTGCTGTTCAGTTGTTTCACATGTCAGCAAGGTAACAACCTGCTGAGCCACTTCACTGTAATCGGCTGCTTTGTCCTTCAGTATGGCACAACGGAATTTCTCTTTCCGCGTCCACAAGACATGCATGGCTAGAGTAGTTCCACCACATCCAGGAAGATGGAGAATGTTAAAGCAAACACAAGCTCGTCCAAGGCTGCACAAGTCTGGAATAATGGCATCAATGATGTAATCAAACTTGTCTCGTTTGATAAAGGGCGTTGATCCTGGCTGTTCTGAGAAGTAGAAGTTCCACCAGGACACTCCCCCTCCCTTATAAAAACGCTCCTCTTTTTCCTTTTTGTCTTCACTTCCTCCCTCACACTCATTTACACAAAGAATGCTCAGTTTGTCCAAACTGCCCTCTACTTTCTTTGGTAACAGAACTTTACCACCACCGCCTGGCAGGAATCTGCTGGATTTGCGATTTTCTGACCACAGGCTGAGGACTGTACCATTAACCTCAGCAAAACCCAACTCATGGATAGATCTTCTGAAAATGTCAGTGTTACATCGTGCCTCAATGAGGTCCTTCCAGTAAGAGTAAGATCTCTGATTTTCACAGATGCATAAGATTTGCTCTGTTCCATTCAGCTCCTGCCAAAACATGCTGAAGGTCTCGAGCATGGGATCATTTTTGTCTGTAACATCACTTAACAGCATGAATATGATGAGGAACTTCTTGTGAGGCAACACATCCTTTCGGCAAAGAAAGGACACTACATCACGAACAGATGAACCTTTCTCTCTTAACCAGTTGTCCACATTTGAGGGATTTTCATCTTTTATTCCTCCATTACAGAAAACCCAGCTTGTGGTTCTAGTCAACTTCAGTTTGCTCGCAATTTCTTCCACTGCCTCCGTGATTTTATACTGCGCTGGCAAATGAATATTAATATTGGTTTTCTCTTCAAAGAGCTTACTCAAGCCATTCTTAGCAGATTCTGGATCAAAGTCCAAAACAGCTGCCAGGTTCATGTCTACAAGGAAATTCAGGTATTCATGCTGAACTGGATGTGATTTGTTGGTGACCAATACATATCGCTCAAAGTGAGACTTGTCCAGAGATCCTGAGCCTC
Source organism: Nannopetersius ansorgii (assembly GCA_037974605.1). Classification (NCBI taxonomy): domain Eukaryota; kingdom Metazoa; phylum Chordata; class Actinopteri; order Characiformes; family Alestidae; genus Nannopetersius; species Nannopetersius ansorgii. The sequence continues at coordinate 8,970,079 of JBBPDE010000002.1, forward strand.
CTGTGATCATCTCACAGAGCCTAGAACCCTGCACACTGTTTTTCACCACAGTAAGGTGCTTTTCCTCTGCTTCTTTCCTCTGCAGGGACAAGTGCCCAATACTATCAATATATCTGCTGTACTCCTTGGAGTCTTGAGTGAAAAGATTTCTGCTGCTGCTGCTGTCTCGAATGTAAAATAACTTTTCAAAGTTCTGTTCATCAGGTTTAAAATCCTGGCCTTTAGATCGCTTTTTAGATTTCCTTTTGTCAACACCATAAACATGAAAAAAGTTCTCCTTGCAAAGTGAGAAAGTTGGTTTGATGTCCACTTCTATGACATATTTTCCTGAGAATGTCATATCAGCCTCTAGAACCTCAACAAATCTGGGGGGTTTAACACATTTTTTTACCACATCAATGTGCTTATGTTCAAACCTACCCTCAATGTCTTCTGCTAGTCTCTTAACAAATATTTCTTTGTTTTCAACACTAGCACCCAAAATTTGCCCGTGACTATAATCTGGTAAATCCCCAACTCCAAAATGAATAGTGCCATTAGTGCGGCTGTTCATACATGCAGCAGCAAATCTGATAACTTCATCTGTAAACTTATTTAGTTTTTGCTCTACTGTCACATTTTCAAAATTGATAAATGCTTTGAACTCATGGCATGGTTCTATGAAATTTAGGGAACCCGTTTCTGTTACATCCAGTATGCTGTTCTCCTTATATCTGTAGGCAGCATGATACTGACTGAAGGGATAGGGCTTGCATGACTTAGCAGACTGACTTCCAGGGCTCGATGACTGTTGAGTTTTTAGTTTAATAAGTTCATCTCTTCTGTGAATGATCAGTTTTGCCGGTCCCAACTTAATGCCAACATCTGTAAGGTCAGACTTATCCAGCATTAAAAGGCTTGATCCATTAATTTTCTCATAGTACAAAGTCTCTGCATATTCATCATCCACATCTGCTAACCTGAGAATCCAGTCTCTCACATGATTTTCATCCCAGTCCTTAATCTCTGCAGGAACTTCAGATGAATGTGATGCATTGCTTCCACTATCCTAAAAATGTAAAAAATTAAAAAAAAAGTTCTATTTAACATACATGGAATGGAAATAGAAATGGAAATATGGTCACACAAACTATCATCAGTTAAATTACTTCAGTTTTACACATTTATACTATAATCAAAGGAACAAGGAGTGGGTTGTCAAAAAAATCGATTCTCAGATACTAATCGATACAAAAATTTAGTATCGAGTTCGATACTGGTATTGATACTTGCCAGTTTTGCATCTGCTGGTTTACGGAAATTGCCGGTAGACTACAACAATTTTCAACAGGCATTGCAGCCGGTAGCCCCTCCCCTGGCTACCTGGAGAACCCAATGTTTACATGACAGTCCCATAACTTGGCTGGGGCAGACGAAAAAAAAAGCGTTGTGTGCCTTTAAATGCACTGCCAAGTTCTGAGTCAGCTAATAAAAATAATAATAATAATAATAATACATTTACTGTATAGAGTGCTTTTCAAAATACCCCAAAATGTTGTACAATTTGAGTAGACCAAGAAAACGGAGCATTTTGTTTGTCTACTCAAACCTAGCGCCAGAGAACTGGTGCGACGGCACACTTTAATTTTTTATTAAAAGGATCCTGTGTTTGTTTTTTTTTCCCCTGTAATTTTGTCGAGCATCCTTAATATCGATTTGAAATCCTTAGTAAAGGTTTGAAATTTCATTATTGTGACAAGCCACGTCGGTTTTGCAATCTGAGCTCTTTCTTTACAAAATTAGCTGTACACTGTTATTAGTAACATTTTTATTAGAGCTGACTAATTGTTTAGTATCATCAACAGTTTATTTTTTTAATCATCAACAGTCTTTTTCCAATTCTTAGAAATGACTCATCCATATATCAGTTTGTAAATATGTATATTTAGGGGTCAAAGAAATCTATTAAAGTTTCTATTAGAATTTGCCTTATTATTATTCTTTCTTTGCCATAAAACAAATCGGCCAGACCTGTAAATCAAAAAGAATTTGAAACTTGGTCAATAGGTTGAAGTCCCTCAAACTAGTCAGGTGCACAAAATCAGGCTGATTGGCCTCAGTGTGGTACTAGAGTCACATAAGTCCATTGACTAGAGTTTTTAGATTTTTTTTTCACTAGAAACACTTCAACCAGTTGTTACATGAAGTGGCAAAACAAAAAAAACATATTCCCCAATCAGCTCTCTGCATTCAAGCTCAACATTGGCTGGTTGCTACTAAATATGAATTCCAAATTCTTATTCCCTAACGATACAATACGCAATATCAATATAAGGCGATACTGCGATAATCGATATATTGCACAAAACCTATGATATATATCTAATTTTTAATACAGTCAGTTAAGAATCAACTGCTTTGAAATGTCATTTTAACAATGACATTGTTACAGTGGCAAAATCAATGTAAACAAAATCAGTGTGTGCCTTATAGTTACTCTTATTGACTGTGGCAGCATCTGCTGTGCTGTAGACTGCAGAGAGCTGAGCCAAAAAGCAAAGCTCTCAATTTATTTGTCCGCCTACATCCTCATCCTCACCTACAGTCATGTGGGTGGCAGTCTCGCGTAGCCAGACCTTCAGACTAACGGCTAAAGGTCTGGAATTCATTGCAGCTTTCTTTGGACAAGGCCCGCCCATAAGGCCGTTTGACCGACATGTCAAACAACCAATCACAGCTTGTTTCATTCAGTGTCACGTTTCGGGGCATGGAAATGTCCCCACAACTACAGACTGGCGATAAAATTCAACCAATCAGATGACGACTTCGAGATTCCTGAAGTGTTT
>JBBPDE010000002.1:8973003-8984374 GCA_037974605.1 Nannopetersius ansorgii
CTGTTCTGAGACTTTTCATTTCTTTGTCATTGGACAAACTTACAAAATCCACGAGGGGTCAAATACTTATTTCCTCCGCTGTATATATATATACATATATTAATGCTGGGAAAGGAGTACAATTTTTAATCACAAGTAATCACATGGGTTTTTTCATATGCAAAATTAAATAATCAATTCAAAAGTAGTGTATTGCGCACTTTTATTTTTAAAGTACAGCTATATGACCAAAAGTGCAATAACGTTTGGCTTGCAAACTAAAAAAAATAAGTTTTAACAGCAGTGTTTACCCTACCTGGCCTTTATTTGTCTGCTTATTTATGGTTTCCTTGTGTTTTGGGCCCTCATGCCTTCTTTGTTTCTTGAGATGTTGTGTTCATGTGTAAATAAAAACATAACAAAGGAACCCTGTGTCTGCGCCTCCAGCAAGTTCATTGCAATATGATTGGTTGAAATTTCAGTAGCCTTTCTTTAAGTGTTCTGCCTACTTAATTTAATGTCAGCTAACTGGTTGGGGCTTTTGACCTTTTTATGTAAACATTATAGCTACACATCATTGTCACATAACTGAGTGTAATGGATTTATGAATTTTATCAGTAATATTAATTTGTCCATGTAAAAATTAACCACACCTGATTAAACTTAACAATGAGTCGGTAAAGCTTTAGTGAGCTGAACTCAGATGGTTAAAGGACACAAAATGCAAATGTCTGCAGAAGTGTGGTCTTAGATGTCACAGGAGTTGGGCTTAGATGGAACCATAGATTGCTTATGAGAGCCAGAAGGTAACAGGCTTGCAGTCTTCCTGCCTTAAGGGAAGGTTACCATTGGACCATTGGCTCACTTCAGTGACTTGTTTTTATATTTGTCTTCAGGATAAAATGATTTAAGAATCTGAAAGATCCATATAGAAAACAGAATACAGTATAGCTTGTCAAGCCATGTAGTTTGCTTGTTTAAGCTGTGAGGTTTAGGTTCAAACCCAAGTCTTTAGTTTTTTCACATCTCAGTCTTGAATGTCACACTTCATCTGAAAGTCACATATCCAGAAAATGACCTGAGGCTCTGGCTTACATTTATAGCATTTAGCAGATGCTTTTATCCAAAGCAACTTCCTTTCCCTAACTACTGGGGGCAGTCTCCCAAGAGCAACTTGGGATTAAGGGTCTTGCTCAGTGACCCAGTGGTGGTGCTGAAGGTAGGATTCAAACCCATGACCTCTTGGTCCAGAGGCAAGTATCCTACCCACTGATCTACACCCATCCCTGGATCTGTAGCTCACAATTTAAGCTAATGTCACAAAAACAAAAGGTTGTGGGATCAAACCTTAGTTGTTATGTCTTGCATGTCCCACTTCATCTGAAAATCATATATCTTAAATAGACTTGACACCTAATCAAGCCCAGTACCTCACTGGCTTTAGCTGTGGTCTCAAGATTGGAGGGTTGCAAGATCTAATAAGTGACTTTGTCACACTTAATTTGAAAGTCAGATGTCCAAAATAAGTAGAGCATCTGGCCTGGCTCTGTAGTGTGCTGGTTTAAACCATGGGCTGAATATATATACAAAAAATACACACACACATTACGCAACAAACGTAAATGGTTTTTCTCTTTCAGTTTAAAAGATTCCTGTGGAATCTGACAGATAAAAGCCAGAGATGCACTCAACACTCATATTAACCTCAGTGGCAGCATAATGAAACAACAAATCAATTAATAAACTTTCAAATTGCTTTATTTCTAGAGCAAACAGACTCAGGTTGCAAATCTATTACAGGTGGCCCTTAAAAAAAAAAAAAGAAAAACAAACCCAAAACTGTACAGCTGTCATGACAGAAGAAGAAAATGTATAAATACAGATATGAGTGGTACATGACAAAACAAAGTTATAACACATAGAAAACAACTGGAATACTTTTTTGTGGACCCACATTTCCACAGATTATCAAGAGACCCATCGATGGAATTAAAGCTAATACTTGCAGTGTTAAACTTCATAGTTGGCTCTTTTTCAATTGGCCCCAGCTTAAAAATATTGAGTCTTGCGCGGACTGTGGTCTGAACCCCTTCATGGTTCCATGAGGAAGAAAAGCTGCATACTACCAAGGCACGCACATGTAGTGTACCTTTGTAAAAGCCACATGCCCCAATATAGTAGTACTGCATGGAAACTAGTGATTTCAGCTTCTGCCCCCAAACTGGACCATAGTATGAACGTATGAAATTTTGGTCAACTCATTAAGCTCTTTTACATTTTTTTTTTTATACTTGACTGCCTCCTCTCTTGGGTAAAAAGAATAATACTGTATTTACAGACTGACCACGCTAGTCAGGAGGCAGGTTTTCTAAAACGGCAACAACGAGGCCTGTCACTGCAGCGCAAGATGGTCAAGTTCCAAAACATGCAGGCTATTTGCTAACGTGCAAAAGAGTGCAAACCCAAGTATTTTTGCTCTTCTTTGTGACAACTCCAAAGCGATGACTCAAAATTTATGTACAAAAAAAAAAAGCAAAAACTACAGAGAGAAAGATTAACGTAACATTGGTATTTTTTAGGTCATTAATTTGTGTGCGAATTTAGAGGGATTGTATTGGCCCATAAACCCAAAAACTGAATCTAAAGCACTGTATTTTCACATTTTAGTCAGAGTGCACACTCAGCCAACAGTCAGTGATCAAAACTATACTATACTATGACGAATGAGAATATAAGGCATGGTAGTGTTTAAAGTTCCTGCAACTGTCCACTTCTCACCCAAAACACAAACCACTGACAGCTGTAGAATATCTTCACGCAAAGCCTTACTGTAAGCAGCAGGATCCATACAGTCTTTAGAGTTTCAGACTTGATTGAGGATTTACTGGGACTAGGTTTCAGAAATATAAAGAACGCCAAAACCTGGAAAACTCATTGTTTCATACTCACTTAAATTTTGTCCATTTCATTCACTGCAATCAAATGAGGCATCTTAGAAATCGTGTCTGATCTTTGTTTTTTTTTTGTTTTTTTTACACAGTTCATACAAATATTTTCTTTCTGTCTAGCACCAAAGCTTAACAACTTCCTTGTGGAAAATTTACATTTCAGATTGTCATCATATTCAAAACCTTTTTTTTTTTTCTTCTGTTGGTATAGCAGTCCACCCAGAACTTTGCACTGTTCTTTAAGCCATGGCAGAATTTAAGTTCCTTGACTGTATTTGCTCCACTCCTAGACACAAAATGACGTAACAGATGTCATGTGAAGTTCTCAATGCAAATTAATAGTTTATCATGATTCTTGTGATTTTGGAAGACAAATGGCAGATTCCTTAACGTTACTGTTAAATTAGTTTGTTTTACTTGAGCATATTCATGGTGGGCTGTTATTTAATTGGACCATTGGTTGCGATAATGGTCCAATTTTAGTCCATTAAAAGTACAAACCCTGAGCCACTAACTGCAGAAAATCTGCACTGATTTTTGAGAACAGATATGCAAAATTCTGGGGTGTCTGAATGACCCTACACAATTCAGTAGTTTATCCATATTGTTGCATGTGGGTATAAAATCAAAAAGTTACTTGATCTTCATAAAGTTAATAAAATCTAAACAGTACAAATCCATATACTTAAAACAGCCGTCAATGACGAACATAAACATAAAACATAAAATTCAAAAACATATTCTGTGTTCTAAGATGTGCCGTTCTGGTGGCATTGTCATTCAAACAAATGGAAATGATGTTCTACATTTAGTCTCACGTGTTTTTGGTTGTCATTTACCTTAACCTTAAAAACAACTCTCTTGTTTATGATCACGTTTAAATCACTCGGCCAGCCAAATGATCCTCTACAACTAATTGAGATTCAAGTGACATATTCAACCTACACAACTGTGCCCCATTTAAAACGTCCCAAATGGTCTTGTAAAACTCCATTAAGCAACAAACAACAATGTAAGTATTGCAAACACTACAGAATTGAAAAAGATCACATTAAGAACTTCATATAACAAGTCTTAAACCATTTCTTCAGAGATGAAGAAAGTCTTTGCTTTAAAACAAACAAAAAAAGGTAACCTAAAAAGTGATGCCAGTCATAAACAATCTGATCCCTAATAACGCACTGGAAATGAAAAACCAAGCTCCTTCTCAGTTCAAACGTTTACATTCAGAAAGGAAATAAAGGAAAATGAGAGGGTAAATGACTGATGTGGGGCAAAATGTCTTCATTGGAAATATCCAGAAAAACAACAGGAGAATGAAGAGGAACAAAGAAGTCTGAAGGAGGCACAACTAAGTTCCCACTGGTGACTGCAGGGCACTGATCAGCCCGTCTCTGGCACTGGGTTAGCTGTGGGATGACACATCAGAGGAGCTGCTGCTGTTGCTGTTGGTGGTTTGGGCTCTTTTGATGTACAGGTTCAGCAGTTTCATCTGAGGAGAGAAAAAGAGTGAACATTTCCCCAAAGGATTGAAGGCTTCAACAGCAGTTAGCAGTTCTCTGGGTTAATGTGGCCCATATTGCTTTTTCTTTGTGCTAATCTGCGCTTGGCGACAAGCATAAAAAAAGAATGTCATCTCTTCATTGTACACAACTCATTGAACACAACTCTAAACATGTAATGAATGAGGCAACTGTTCTGCTATTTACTCTAATATGTAGAATTATCATTCACTTTTTTTTTATCAGTGACCAAGGATGGCAAGGTAGGAACCCCAGTTCAAAGTGTGCAGTTTTCAAAGCAATACAATTCTTGTCTGCAGATTTCAATGGTTCAGGAGACAAACAGTCCTTAGACACAAAATGCATGGCTAAAACATTCAACATGACTTCTGCAGTACTTAGCCATCCTTGCAGCATTGAAAGATTTAGAGAACCTAGCCATTTTTTTTTACCCTGAAAAAGACTAGTGGCAGTCTTTGGGTGCACTGCTATAGTTAAAAAACAATGAAAGAAATATTACATTAATAAATATAATTAATAATGTGCATATTTGGGCAAAGCAACCTTTTAATTTGTTTCTATAGTTGTACTGTACATAAATTGGTCTATGACTCCCAACCCCAATAAATATGAAATAGGTCGATCCTTCAGAATTGATTTCAGAGTCTAAATACTCTTAACAAGAGTCAAGATAAACTAAATGTCAAGATAGCAAGAATGAGATAACTTACTATGGCGTTCCTTATGCTGTATTTCTTTCTGTTTATAAGAATGCCAAGAATGCATGAAGTTTGCTGTGCCACAGGACAGCCACTTTAACTACATTAGATCCACCAAGTTAAGGTCCAGACAGTTCAGACTAAAATCCTTCTCCACACTAGTCTTACACAACTCAAGGACAAATGACTTTACATTACGATACATAAACGTGTTAAACAGCAATAAAATGGGAAGTAAATAAAAAAAGGGGAGAATGAAAATGGGGCAGAACATGGTGGAGAGGGGAAAAGAACTTTGACCTTTGAGCAGGAGACTGTACCTTACTGCCCGTCAGCTGTGCCAAGTGTGGCTTGAGCTCCTCACCAATCACGGAGTAGATGGCCACCAGGCAAAACACACTGGCCTTCCGAACACTACTCTCAGTGTTGTCATAGCCCTGCAGACAGACAGAAATGTTATCACTCACACACACATGTCGCAGAACACACAGGTCAAAGGATAGTAAAGAATGAACAAGGTCTAAAAGACACAGTGTTCCCATTTTTAACTACACAAATACTGACCTAACTTTCTCCACTGGTTTTGTTTAAGGTCAAAATACTTCAGAGAGTTGTAGAGCTACTGCTATTAAAGATTAAATAGCACACAATAATGGCTAAATTTGGTTGATTTGTCTCAATACATACATATATATACACATACACACGTATATGTGTGATATGATATATATATCACTATTTTCACAAGTGAAAGTATATGATTATTAATAAAGAAGTGTGAGAAACCCACTTGTAAGAGTCCAGGAATGATGTCTGGTAGCAGCTGATGCAGAGATTCCTTGGCTATGCGTTCAATGACTTTAGTTTGCATTTTGATAGCTGCCAAGTTGATTGGGTAGTCTGCGGTCTGCACAATGGGACACAGAACCTTGATACACTGCTCAGGATGGATGGAACCAGCCAGGGTGGAGGCAGACTCTTCAGCAGCCCTCACAACCTGTGGGTAAAGTAGAAGGGGAAAAAATGTATGTAATCTATAACAGCCCTCAGTGACAAATATATAAATAAATTAAAACCCATTATCGTTAGTTTAAAAAGACTTCAACCCATTTATTAATTTACTCATTAATGAGAAATAAACTAAGAATCCCACATGTAAATGAAAATTAACTTCTAAATATGATATACTGCATTAATATATGGAGAACAATTACACAGATCAACAAAAAAATGATTTTTTGTAATCATAAAAAAACACAACACACTTTTCTAAACCATGTTGATTTCAGTTTTTTTCAGTCACATCAACTTTTTGAATTATAAATAATATTAGATTTGCAATAGACTTGCATGCAGTTTTTATTAAACCGCAGGCACCGATTAAGTAACTGTTTCAACATTTTCAATATGTGAAGTCAGACAGGCCAGACTGTGGCACAGATATAATGATCAGTGTCAGTCAGATACCACTGTTTCTTCAATAACGTAATCATAGCATATGATTATTATATGCCAATTATACAAACCATCATGCAATATATAACCAGCTGCATCTGCAATGTACTAGGGAAAAACTAAACAGATTTGAAATCAGCATGAAAAACACTACAAAACCCACATAAACTGATCACTGATGATTTTGACCTGTGTTATTTGATGTAATTGTACTCTCAAATGCACATGATGAGATATGCTGGTTGAACAGACGCAGGACAGATATGATAGTATGGCAGAATAATAGCAAGCGAGTATACTGCAGATACATTGATTGCTGTTCTCAAATAAAAGAAATATATTGATGGCATTGGCCAAGACCACACTAAAAATGTTCCTTACAGCCATGGGTGTCTTGCGCAATGTTTCCACAGTTACGGATGTAACTGACTTGCAGCTTTTGTCAATGATGTGATTTGAAAAAATCAAATAAGTGGTAATGATGATAGAAAAGTCATAATTGCAAAACAAACCAAGGTCAATGCTTGCTGGCAATGTGAAAGGTAACAGTAAAAATCACATTTCTAACCTCCTTATGAGAGTCTTTGTGAGCTTCTAGTGTCTTCATGATTGTGAGTTCTGCATAGTTTTTAAAGCGGGCCGGCTGACTCCTTAAGATCTCCTTCAGAACACGCAGAGCCAGAGCCCGGATGGTGTGCTGTAACAGAACATAATGCAAATGACCCTGTTAACCATAATGCAATGTGTTCCCCCAGACTGCGCCACATAGGTCATTGGTTCCTAAAGACATATTACACTCACTGCATTTGACTCACAGCACGAAAAACTGCTTGAACAAGTAAAATTACTTCATAGAAGGACCAGTGGCACGGGTAAATGACTTTTTGGAAAACTCACATCTTTGTCTCCAAGTGTCTCAAGCAGCAACAGCAGGATGGTTTTAAAGTGTTCGTCCCACACAGCCATGCTGTCCTCCCGTGTAATCTTTAGCAGCTCCACTAGTGCCCCCTTCCTCTCCTCCACTCGCTCATTGTGATTGGACAGCTCTTTCAGCAGGTCAGCAACCAGGTCTGGGTGGTTCAGAGCAACTTTAAGACTACAGCACTAGATAAAACTTCCTTAGTTATTGGACCATATGCCAGGGAAATATTTTGTTAGGTTGTCATGTATGTAGATTTTGTACTGTAAAGTGCATTACTACTGTAACTTATCGATATTAATTAAACTGAAAGCTTTGTTAGTTTTCACCCATGGCAAGAAGCAATGACAGGACCAGAAAAAACATAGTAATAATGTTAACGCAGTTTCAAAGAGGTACAAACAAAAAGTGTAGTATTTTACTACACCATATTAGTGATTCAAGCAAGAAGAAGTGCCGACATAAAAGCATTTTCAGCACAGAAGCAGCCATGCTACCTAATATGAGACAGGTTAAATGGAAAACACTGAAATGAAGTGGACTGAATGGGGTGGAAACACAAATGCCCAGGTGTTTGCAAAATGCAATCTAAATTCTCTTATTCTACTGTGCAGGCTTTTACCAGGAGCAAAGCCCTTGGGGAGCACCATCTTGTTCTCACCACACTCTTGCCGACGGCCTGTGGAAGGGGAAGGAAAGGAGGAGGGAGGATAGCAGGGGATGTGATGACAAACACTTGGTGAAAGCCAGTACGCTCTCTCAATTCTCCCTAACTGCCTACTTCCTCTGTGAAGACTCCATGTTATACATAATGATTCATACAAGATATGAGGAGGGAAGTACTGGAAATACTGACACCGGTTTTACATCCACAAAGAATTCAATACAAGCAGTTGTTGATTTCCCTTCTTAAACATATCCAATCCAACTTGTCAGTCAATTACCAAGTTTACTTCGTGTGCTTGAACAAAGAAACAGACAATCATTTAAAGATTAATGCAGCTTCCTTGCAGTTTCATACTAAACTAATGCTACTTCTTTTTGAATATGACTACCAAGGAGCCTCGTTTTTCTCACACACACACACACACACACACACACACACACAAAAGTAAATAAATAAAAACTCACACTTACGCGCACACACTCCCCACAGACCGGCAGCAGTCATTTTGTGTAGGATTAGTGCTCGGCTAACTACCTCTTATTACTACCCAATTAATACTACCCTCAGTCTACCTCTAAAGATTTTGTCTGTTATAACTATGCCACTTTACCACAATCTTGCTCTTTTTGCACCATATTTTTTTATAGATCATATGTATAATGGTATTTGGTTGTATATATTTTTTTTAAATTGCACCTTTTGTATTTAATGTTACATGTATGCACCTGGGGTTTGAGAGTAACGTAATTTCAATTCTCTGTATGTCTGGTATGTATGGCAGATTTGACAATAAAGTTGACTTTGACTTTGTTATCCCCACTGACTTTTCCTATACTGGTATAATTTAGTGAGGCTACCCCAATGGGCAGTTTTTTGCCTCTTCTTTCCATTGTATATAGTTTAAAAGCACTGTACTGATTCCAACTAAGACTACTAATGCATCTTAGGCCAACTTTGTCATGTTATCTCAGGACAAATCCTTGTAAATATGCAAGCCAGCTTGATCTGTGGCTTTGACTTGTAGCAAAACCACAAAATGCTTCAGCAGTTTCATAAAACAATTTCAATCAATATCACAACATAGTGTAAGTATAATGTTTAACTGGTGGCCTGGAGCAGACAAATTACTCAGCACTATGTTCCAATATGTGGTTCACTTTCTGCTGGTTGAGAAGTTAAAAAAAGCTATATATCAGAATATTAATAGCTGCACTAAAGAATAATTCTATTCTCATATCTGTGTGTAATTTTTGTTCTGCGTATTCGTTTACTCTAGCACAGACAGTAATGATAGTTTTCCAGTAATGAAGTGATATGGAACAGACAAGGTGAGCATGACAGAAATAAATTAATGGCAGAGCAAAAACTCACAATCGCGGAACTGCTCGACATCGTCATCAAAGACAGCCTCCTTCAGAGCGCTCTTATCATAACCTCCGATAGTATCTCCATAGCCATAAGGTGCAAAATCACGTGTCCTTGGTCCAGCAAAAGCACGAGGAGAGGGGGTGTTGAGCAAGGATGTCTTGTTATCCAAGGCAGTACGGCCTCCTTCGACTATATCCAAACCTAAACGTGCATCAGAGCCTGGTGATGCTGCCTCCCTACCAACCTGGGAATTTAAAGCCAAAAAATGTATTTAAACAGGCCCAACTATTCTTGCCAGAGCAGCAGCAGAAATATAATTTTCATTAAACATACTTGGAAAAGCTCTTTCATATAGCAAAATGTTTAAAATGTGATGCCCTTTTCTGTAATGCAAAAAAAGGTACAGCAAGAAATATTTTCATTTTCATATTTTAATGACATATGCAAGCAAGGTTGGGGGAAAGGTCAGGGTTGCAATGACCAATAGATCAATGCTTTCACAAGAATATGGTAAAACAGTATCTAGACTAAAACAAACATTTATGCAAGCCTACCACATCATCCTTTTTGCATTCACGCCTGACTGGCTCGTTGAGGTCTTCTTGGCTGCGGTAGCTAAAGCTCTGGATGGCCTCTGTAACACCTCGCAGTGAGCTATAGATCTCATCAGAGTTCATATTCTCTGCATCATACTCCAACATACTGTCCAGGAGAAGAAAAACGGCGGAAAAACAGAGTCAGTGCTCTACTCAGTACACACAAAGCACTAAAGACATTATGCAAAGCGAGAACCATGGGAATCACATCTGATTCATGGTTGGAGAAACAATGCAAGAGGCACTGAAACATGCAAAAAATAATAATACATTTTAAAAAATAATGGAAGAACTTAATTACTAAAGATTGAATGCACATATCAAGCTTTAATAAACATATAAGCCATTAAATTTAACTATTAAAACTATACACAATTCTGAAAGACAAAGGTCTGAAATGTCTCGGCACATGCTGAAATTTCAACAGTGCTTATGTGAAACTAAATATTATGAAATGCAGTAAACAAACAAATTTTGTGATTCAGTGCTCGTCCAATCGTCCAAATGTTTGATGTGAGCAAGTGGCAAGCAGAAACAGTTCTTGTGAATGAAGCAAGGAGACTCCTGTTGTGTGTCATTCATTAATCTGTATGTTCAGTGAGTTAAAGATTGAAAAGTAATAATGTGGTCCATCACAGTGAGGCTATTTCCTGTCTTTGTATGATGGCAGTCAATACATTAACTGAATGTTAATATAAAATCCCGCAAGAATAATATAAAGCATTTGTCACTAAGTGATGTCAATTATATGCTTGAGTATGAAACTCATGAGTATGAAACCAACAGAGATGTGAGTAGGTATTAAGCTGTATCAATTTTGCTTGGCTCATTCCAATACCTCTCAAGCCATTTCAAAACACCAAATCAAAAGTATTTCACTACAGTCTAAATTAAACTTTTTAAAGTTTTATTTAAAATTCAAAGAAAGATTGGCACCATCCAACTGGCGTGTAATATAATTAATACATTCAAATTAGGGCTGTAAAGTGATTAGTTAAAATTAACTAGTTAATCGCAAATCTGGAAAAAATTTATCGCGATTAATCGTAATTCTATGTCAACCCAATATATAATATATAATGGACACACCAAGTCATCAATTTTACAAAGAAGGCTTTGTTTATTTGTTTTTTCCCCAACTCTGTCACTTTTAAAAGCTGTGAGATAAAAACAAAACTTACTTTTGAATAGAAAATGCATAACATCTTCAAACCTGA
>JBBPDE010000002.1:8984474-8999230 GCA_037974605.1 Nannopetersius ansorgii
TTCGGTGGTAATTGAATTCACTTTTGCAAAGCACACATATTACCCTTGTCTGGTCCAAATCCCCCTCTGGTAGTAACAAAGTGAAATTGTTCATTTAACAGCGCGGGTTTATCTTCCATTGCTAGCTTGACTAAGCAGCAGCATTGGCCACATGAAGTGGCTTCTTCCTCTGGCATGCTGGTCGCCGATGTAGCGCAATACTGTGCCCACTGATTGTGTGGTACTGCAGTGCAGAGGGGTGTTTAATTTTCAAATTAATCGCGTGATCAATTTATTTTAAAGCGTTATATAAAATAAATTAATGCAAATAGTTAACGCGATATTTTTAACAGCCCTAATTTAAATATAAGCCTTATTAAGCATTTCATTTTTTGCCAATTACCAGGCTACCATAACATTACATAGAAAACACAATCCTGCTGTTAATTAGAAGTCTCTAATTAAGGCCGGACAGAATTCTAAAGAATAACTGAAATGCTTGATGTCATTTCCTGGGGCTTGTCATGAGAGTGTGGGGTCTTAGCACCTGTGCCGCCCCTCCTCGTAGCTTTAAGCTTGCGTCTGAGTTACCTGGGTGACAATGCGCAGCGGAGGGCCCTGAGGGAGGGGGCGGCAGGGACTGAGGGGTGAGACGGAGGAGGAGGGGGAGCTGGGTGCTTTGAGAACCCATCGACGCTCCAACCCCACAATCGACTGTGCCCAAAGAACAGCCAGAGAGGAAAAGAATGGGGCACAAAACAGACAGGAGAGCAGAGAAAAGGAGAAGGGGAGGAGAAGAAGAGAGGAAGAGAAGGGAAGAGAAAACAAGAAAGGAGAAAAAGAAGAGAATAAGGAAGAAGAGAAGATGGAAGAGGAGAGGAGCAGAGGAAAGAAAGAAGAGACAAAGAGATGGAAGAGGAGACAAAGGAAGATGAGGAGAAAAAGAATAGAAGGGATACAAAGGGAAGAAAAGGAAGAGAGAAAAATAGGCTTGTTGGAATGTTGAGGTTAGCAGTACGAGTTAAGGAGTTTTAGAATGGTCCAGAAACCCACAAACTGTCATCTATGTTCAGTGAGGTGCATTGTTTTCTTTTAAAAGAGTCAATGCTAACTCTCTGTTTACCTTCAGATCTTTAAAAAGTGACTTCCCTGAGGAAATCTGATAAAATTGGATAGCAGCTCTAAAGTTAAGGAGTGACCTCACTTAGAACTAGAATATAGTTTCAGGTTTGGAGGGAGTTCTGAGGAAAGGAATAAATATATGTCTTGTAGTCAGTAAAAGTTAACATGAGAGAGCTTAAAGAAGCAAGAGACCAGATCCTGCAGTGACTATCCATATCCACCAGATTACCATGCCCAGAGTGTAGTCATGCATTTGTGGTGGAGCAAATAATGTAATAGCAGGATACCTGGGGGAAAGTCCACTGTGGGAGCAGTTTGTCGGGGAGGTGAGGGGGCTTGTCCTGCTGGATGGGTGTCTGGGTTGAGTACGTCCCATTGTGTTGCTGGGGGAACTCTGAGGTTAGAAGTAAACAAGATGGTAAAACCTCAAAAATACAAAAGAACATGTCTTTATTTAAACCTGTCTGTGACATACATTTATAGGATTAACAATAGAGCCCCAAACTGTTAAAATAAAGGTGGAAGAAAACAATTGTCTAGATATCATGAGCGGATTCCTCTCAATGGAACTAATGGAGTCAAACCCTGTAGTAGAGGCCATTATTCACCCTCTACTACACTTTACTGTTGTGCGGTGCTTTTGGGCAGGTGCCATTCCCTTTATGTCCATCAAACCCAGCTTAATTTGACAGCCTGCAAAATGGTGACATATGATTCAAACATCCATACCACAATATAAGACCACATACTTTCGTTCAAGTAGTGTACCTCAACTCATAATATTGTGAGCTAGTTACCAGTAGGCAATCTCCTATATTTTTGGAGTAGTGTCACATACTAAATGTGGGTGTATATATATTTATATATATTTTAAAGCTAAATTATCAAATAATATATAATTCACTAACAAATATGAACATACATTCAGCTACATTTCCCTATAAAATATAACTATAAATTTAGAAAGTGCATATTGAATTGTTAAAACACAGCTGAACTTAGAGGCGGGAGGTTTGAAAGTAGCCTCCAAACACGTTATTTATAGATAGATGGATTTTTCACTATACGCGGGTGCGCTCACTGGATGGATTGAAAGATAGTGTGCATTTACCACTCCACTGGTGTTGCTGGCATTCTTCAGGTGGCTGTGCAGAAGTTTGGTGGCCCCATCCTGAAATGTCTTGGGCAGAGCTCCAAGCAGCATGGTAAACTCAGGCGTGTTCAGCTCAAAGAGAGAGATCAGCACCACCTGGGCAGCCTACACAACACAGAACACACAACATCAGAGATACAATCAGTGTTTAGACTGTCCATCCAAGCATGCTTGTTACTTTGTAAGCAAAGGTTCTGAAAACTACAGGTCGTCATCCAGACAAGAAAATTAACAAAAAAGCAATTCACATGTGAGACTTGAGCATGTAAGGTTCTCTATGTTTCTCAAAATCTGATAATCTTGTGATTTTACCTTTTTATTCTACACCTTAAGTGTTGCACACATACATGCATGTTGTGTAAATCATTGTTATTTTGTCAGAACATACAAAATGTGTTAGGCAAACAAGAAAGGAGAAAGAGCCCCTGGTTTTTGTATACATTCCGCGCTGCTTTACAAATTCCACAAATTAAAAAGACAGATAACAGCAAAAGTAGAAATCAATTTCTGATCTGTCAAACTAATTTGCAATCCAACCCCCCACCCTCACGCCCCAAATGTTGAAAGTGTAAAAGTCGAGATGTTCAGAAATCATTTTGAGAGGCAGCAGTATGCAGGTTAGAGACAGGTCACACTTTAAATGTCACACTCTTGCGGTGGTTAGAGGCCGGTGGTGCGTGCTGGTTGGTGGTTAGGCCAGCGGGAGGGCACTACCTGCTTACACCTTTCCTCCAGGTTACCCTCTCCAGGCAGCAGGGCTGTAGTGCTGGGCCTGCCTGAAAACTCCTCACACGCCCAGTTATGAAGTGTCTAGGCCATAGCGGCAGGGCAGACAGTGTAACAATGTAAGACAATGACAAACATCGCCACTCCAGGCTGCGTTTGTGCTGCTAATATGGGTAAACGTGTAGATCTTGCAACATCAAAATGGTCATAAAATTGTCTTGCTGCTTACAGTGAATCAAGCCCAAAGCATTTTATCAAACTTCATAACACAGACACATTATTGACATGTGACCTGTCACTATGTAGACTTACCTTTCTGACATCAGAGCTTTTGGGTTCTGTCGTCCAGGTGATGATACGGGACACAGCTAATCTTGTCTCGCTGGAATTTACAAAGTCTCCTGGGTCCATCTGCCTTGCCAGGGACTCAATATACTTCAGGATAGCCACTTTCACCTGTCAGTCCCAACCATCACAACAACAACAACGACAACATCAACAATTACTACACGCAGACAAAACAGTGAATTATAAATTCTTACTAAATCCATCCAGTACTATGTTTACCTTTAAATTGGGAGTTTGTGTTTGATCAACTATGAACCTCATGAGAATATTGAATTGCTGGTCAAATGGGAAAGCCTCACTGCAAAAAATAAAGATTAAAATGCATACTTTTGTAAGCAAAAAGAAAGTGTACAAAAGTGTGTTCAAAAAAGATTTTTGAGAGTATAATAGAAGTCAGAACAGGTCCATCATCTAACCGTGTGATATCCAGAGCCTTCTGCACTTTAGCCTGAACTGAGCCCAGGAGATCAGCTCCCATCTTTTTAAGAAGCTGAGTTAGCAGGACAAAAAGCCAATCCTGCAGGTCCTCTCGGTGAACAGTTACGAAGTCTACCAGAGTCTCCAGGAACATGCTAAACACCTGAGACAGAAAATCTATTTATTGACATCATCTAGTTGGGAGGATAATGTTTTCAGATCATGAATCAGGAAATATGTTTTAAGTGAATAAAAGAAAACTCATGCAAGTTTTACTTACTCTCTGTTATTAATATCCACACCAAGGCGGAACATGCAAATAACAAAAACACTCCATTAGTGGCTAAAACCAACTCACTTTTGGAAATGCTTCCTAAACAGAAATGTGTGCAAGACATAATATGTAATATAATTTTGTATTCAAACTAAACACTACAGGTCATGAACACAAAGTTAGTAAACAACTGAGAGCAGCATGCAATCTGCACAGTAGGTTACCTTGCTGTGAGGATCTGCAAACATCCTGGTGAAGATCTCACATAATCTTTTCAGCTCCACACGGCTGCAACAAGCACAAACACAGAGAAATAAGATTAGAAATGCCGCCCAAAAAAAAAAAACCCTTTCTGAAACAAACATTTAATATTTTATACCTAAACTGGCCTAAAAGTCTTTTAATACCTAAAAGTCTTACCCTACACAATTTACAAAGAAACGTCTCTTTTAAAAATAAGCAGGCTGTTCTGTTAACATATAAAATGAAACGAGAGATAAGGGATAACTGTGTATATCCAATAAATACAAAGCTAGACAACACCTTCTCAATCTTAATTTACTAAAGCCACTAAGAACTCAAGGTTTACCTGAGAACACGCTGACTCTTGAGCAAGTTTTGCAGGCCCAGTAGCCCTTCCTTCCTCTCGGACCAATTGGAGCTGGCACAGTGGTTCAGCACCTCTGCAACATCTTCTGTCTGCCGCAGGTAATGTGGGATCCCACCGTTCCTGGACCCATACGAGCGCTCAGAGCAAGCACTGGATGCATCACTATTGGCATCGTCGTCAGAGTACATCCCCGGAGACTCATACCGTCGCCTCATAGGCTTGCGCTAATGAAGAGTGCACAAGAGGTTGCAGACTTTGAAAGGAGAATAAAAAGGCACAGCCTACTCAAAATGTTATTACTGAGAATTCAGACAGCCAGGGGAGTTAATTCAAAAGGCTCATCAAGACACAAGTCAAAGCTTTTGCATTTTTATTTTGTTTTGCCATAAGAAGAAAGCCATGCAGAATTCAAGTGAAAACATTAAAATTAATATCAACAAGGCTGTAAAGTTAAAGATGGCTTTGAGATCTCCCAGAAAGTTTAAGAGTTTAGTG
The DNA here is from genome assembly GCA_037974605.1 of Nannopetersius ansorgii. Lineage (NCBI taxonomy): Eukaryota > Metazoa > Chordata > Actinopteri > Characiformes > Alestidae > Nannopetersius > Nannopetersius ansorgii. The sequence continues at coordinate 8,989,599 of JBBPDE010000002.1, forward strand.
GATAGAAATATAAGAGATAGACCATCTGGCACAAAAACAGGATTGCTGAATGCTAAAGGACAGGTAACCTAGGTAACCTAGGGCTCATGTATTTAAAATATTTCCAGTAGCTTAGCAATGCACTGAAAGCCATTCCAGCTTATAACATTAGTACAGTAAATGCTGATGTAGTGTCTGACAGCAGACTCAGGGGAATTAAATCTGGTTATGCATGCTAATTAACTACTACTATGGGTTTTTTTTTTGTGGTCTGCTTGTTTATTGAGCTCTTATGCAAAAACTTTACACCATGAATGTGTTTTGGTTGTAATGCATGAATTTACAGAGACAAACAATTCAAAACACCACACCCAAAAAAGTTTTTCACCCGAAAAAAACTGGTCAATGCTGTGCAGATGGGATGAACTTGGTAAATAGAAAAGCTTAATCAATTGAAAAATGAAATGATGATGGTGGTTCTTTGAAGTGCTCACTGTCTCATTTTGACACTCACTGCATGATGAGATGAGTAACTTTGCTGATTAGTGGATAGAATGACAATACAGTGAATTAAAAAACTACCTTATTCCTGGAGTCTCCTAACAGCTGAAGAAATTATCAGACAAACAAGAAAGGAAGAGCAAAGAGACATGTACATTTCAAAGTAGGATCTGCTAATGCAAACAGACAGTTTGGAATTTGCACCCTAGTACAGTTGACATTGCTCACGGATACAGATACTCTTAACAGCTCAAAAAAGTATTGGCATTGTTTAAAAAACAGTGGACTGTGTTGCAATGAAAATAGTTTAATTCCGTTTTTAATTTCCTAAAAGTTCATATTCATAACAAAACAGATAAAATACAAAGATCATTTAAGGCTATAAATTAAGAAAAAGGAAGCTCACCAATGCATCAGCTACAGCAGCCTCAACATCTGTTCCTGTGTTCAAAACTCTCATTGCATTTACAGAGGCAGAGATCCGGGCCTGGTGGATTAACCCAAAACGATCTGAGAGAAGTGATAGAATGCCAGAAGAGGTGTTAGGAGTACCACACAGAGAAAGCAAAAAAAAAATAATACCTACCTCGCATGTGGAGGAAGGGAACAAGGAAAACAAATTCACAGAAATTACATATATAAAGACCAGACCACCATCAAATAGGCATTCAGAAAAGCAAAGACAGTCAATTTAAGAATAAGCAACTGCAATTAAAATTCACAATAACATAAAACACTTGGCAATTCCTTGAAAACCCACAAACCATGGAAGCGGAAAAATTACATTTCTTACATTAAGTAGCACCTTAGATTTGTGCCATAGAGCCTCTTGAAAACCTCCAAAAGGCTATAAAATAATATGAAATGCGTTGCACTATATTTTACAAATGACAAGACAACTGAAAAGAAAAAAAAAACTTCAAATATCAAAAGCTGATAATAAAAACTCAGCAAACCAGCATGGTATACACCAAACATAACTCCTCAAATGAAGCTATACATGGAGCAAGGAACAAAACTATCCCTGTCCAAAACAATTTAATCAGATGAAAATACAGGCAGCTAACACACATTATCTGGCAAAAAAGATGGGCAACAAAAACTCCTGCATGAATATATACAACAAGCATAAAACTTCACACTTCAGATCATTTGCTTCAAAGTAACTATATTAATAGTCAATGTAATGACTATTAACTACACCACAAGTCTAAGAAATAATTAACTTTTTTTTTTTTGAAGTGTCCAAGTTTTAGCCTAAGCGAGCAACAATATTGGACCGACAGAACGAAGGCATGCTTGCCCTGAGTATAGGGCAGGGATGGGGGGGCATGCAGGTCACCTGACTGGCCCACGGGATCGGCCGTGGACAGCGCACTGGTGGAACGAGAGTGGCGTCGGGAGGCTGCAGGGACAGGAAGAGTGGGGGGTAACACCCCAGGGAATATTAGTGCTATACTACACCACCCAAACCCAAACAGAGTGCCATTCCTGGCAGGAGACACAACAATTAACATGCTTCTTTCCAAACCAAAACACTAATTATAGGTGAGAGACACAAGTGGTGAACTGGTAACCATGGTAACCATGATCAAACAGCGCAAGAGACCAGAGGCGTGACATGTCCCCATTTGCCACTGTAGGAGACATTCACAAGCAGAGGAAGCAGATTAGCAATGAACACAGAGTGCAATGAGGTGTACGCTGCAGTGCACTTGCTGCCTTTTTTTCCTCTCTACATCACCTCTCTCACTTAAAAGAACTATAAAATAGATTTATCAACAGATTATCATTACCTAAAAAGTAAATAATTCAGTAAGTCAGTTTGTGAAAAAATATGTATGTGGGGTTAAAAATTTTTAACAAATGGAAATAAAAAATGGGACAACAGTATTTAGAAATGCAGTAATCGTACAGTAGTAGCATTTGTTGCACAACCATAAGAACATTAGTGCATGCAAACCAGGCAAAAGACAAGAAAGAAAGATTACTGAAAGGGCTACTGGATAGAAGGGCCAAAAAAAGTACTTGGGTACTGGGAAGTTGGGGTCTAGGGGGATGTAGAGTAGAGGGGGGTCTAGGGGGATGTAGAGTAGAGGGCAGGGTGGTCTGCTGATGGTGGGCTCCATCAGTCACTGCATGGTTTACTCACCCAGAGGAGTAAAGCCCCGAGCGGGGCTGGTATCACGGCTGCTCTCGCGACTGGTGTCACGGCTGCACCCCTGACTCATGCTGGGGCGAGGGATGCGGCTGCTCCGGGCTAGCGTGCGGTAAGGAGAAGCAGCAGGAAGAAGAGCTTTACCACACAGCCTGGCTGTTAGAACACACGTTAGGGCGTTAGTGAAGCCACAGAAGGGCCAGAACCAGGACAAACGACGGGGGCTGGGGAGACAAGGGCTGCACTAGGAGGTTCTGATGGTTCTCCGTTTCAGAAAAAGGTTAGACACTCAAAGCAATTTGGCTGAATTAGTCTGTGGAGACAGTTTAAGAAGTCCATAACAACAACATTCAAACATGAACCGACAAAAAACACATGCAAGTGAAATAGCAACATATAAAATCTGGACCACAAATTCTAGGAAAAATGAACACCAAGAAACAGTATTTTGAATTCATTTCATATTCATTGATAAATCTTTAAAGAGGCAGCTTTTGCAGATGTGCAGACATGAAAATGTATTGACAAAAGACTGGCAGACACAATGATCTCAGCACACAAAGCTGATGAAAAGCACAAATGGAAGGAAATGGTTAGTTACCTTACCACTACTTTGTGACTGGTATATCAATTACATGAACCAGATAGCAGTGACAAGCCTTTGAGTAACACTGAAAATAGTGGCATCAGCATCCTCAACAATGGTCTGATACAAATAATGAGGCATTATTCCTTTGAGAGGCATCCCATGGCCATGCACTTTCTAAGAAGGAGGACAATATAGTGCTACAAAGGCTAGAGACAGTTCAGGGCATTCTGAACATGTCCTTTTCTGTAATGCAGGCTGCCATTCACATTCTAAAGTACTTCAAAAACCTCTGTCGGTCTGAACATTCTTACCTTTCCAAACAAAAGCTTCAATTTCTGCTAATGACAGTAAAATTACATTCTTGTAGTAATCTTTGAGGTATTCAAGAGTTGATTTTAGGTTTCTTCAATTTTATAAATTACCTTTTTATTGAACAAAACTGTAAATATTAGGAAAGTAGAAAAACTTCAGGTCTCTAAATTGTGAGATCTCTCAACATTACATTTGTGCACTTACCTAAACCCAGCCTATTGGGGCTGGTCTCACGGCTACAGCCCTGGCTTCTTGGGATCCTTGGACGTTTGTCGCTGGGAGTAGCAGTGGCAGTGGTCCGTGGAATTCTGCCATATGTGTGACTCAAGAGCTTTCCAGGGGAGCTGGAACGGCTGCCAGCTGCCAGGAAAAAAGCCAGAAGCAAACAGTGAGCATTAGTGATCCATCAAACAGGTCACTTCCAGCAGCAATTGGAAGGACGTTGAACAGAATTAAATTTCTACTAATTCAAAGCTGAATTCTTTTAAGGGGTATTTAGAACAACCAGATTACTTATTACTCATCTTCAGGACTGATTAGACAGCAAAACAGCTATGTGTCTTCACAAATTTATAGTTTTACTTTTAAAATATTAACAACTCCGTGAAAAATAGAGAAATCTTTCCTTCCAAACAGGAGAGAGTACATATGCTACAGCACCTGTACATCAGAGAGCTGATTTCAGCTTTGAAGTCATTTAGACATGCAACTCTTTGCAAGATAAAGATGACTTTGATTAAGGAGCTATATCTGCTGTACGGGAAACATAACACAAAGACAATATTTGTGCTAACACAGCAAAATAATATTCACAGATACATAAAAATACCAGAACCAAATAAATGTGAAAAGGGGGAAAACAATAAGCTCTAAACAACAGTCACAACACCACCACGATCAATACTTGGAAAAAGAAGTAAGAATAACTGACAGATCCAAATAAAACATAGATAATAAACACAATAAACATTACACTATGATAAATGAGTAGACAAATGTAGGGGAAGATCATGCAGGGTAGTATGTTTAGGTTGGGTGGTAATGTAGTAGCTTTGTTTAGATGAACTTGGGGGCTTACCACCAGAGGGGTTAGCTGATCTGGATCCTTGTGTATGGAGGCGAGCCGGAGGACAGGTGAAAATTAGCCCATTATAAAAGATGCTTAATGTGACATGATAACTCCGCATGCACCAGACAAGACATTTTAATAATCCGTGCTTTGCTCAAATATACAATGCTAGCGTGTGGGCTGACAACTTTCACCAGGATGCCAGTCTGCATTACAAAAAAAACAGGCCACAGAGATGTATGACCACAAAGTAGAGGTGCCATCCAGCAGGAGTATGCGTTATTAGAGATGGAAATGGTGCTCCCACAGATCTGGGGTGGGGGGCTGTTGATAAGCAACACCATCTACTGGACCAGCCAGGAACATGTGTGGGAAGAGAAGAGTGTGAGCACTTACGTTGGGACTGAGACACCATTTTAGCTCGGCTCCGGCCTCGGTTGTCTGTTACAGTAGTGTTAGAACCAACAGCACTGCCAGAGCTTTGTCTTCTCGTACGCACACGACCTATAGATAGATGCAAAAAGGAGAGTTAAAGTAAGCCAAAGTAAAAGGAGAAGAACGAATAAAAGGAGAAACACGCCTTTATGAGTGAAACGTGACAAGACATTAAAACAGGGGTAGAAACTCAGAATTACTATGCATGAAAGATTTTCACAGTTCATTTGGGTTCAAACTAGACATGGCCGGTATTCAGTGACTTGGTAAACCACATATCAATCACACATGGAAATGTTATGAAGAACAGTCATGACAGTCTCAGATCATTTTACAGATTGATCAGGGTCATGCACTACAGATCCTCCTCTAAAAACAGATCAACAGTCAGAAACAACTCGGGTAAAATTTACAGGAAGCACCACTGCAGAATGGCAGAAGAAGGAGAGATGAAAAGGGCCCACACTATCTGAATGGGAGGCGAAAAGGCCCTGGGTATGTGTCAAAGTAACACCCACACGAATGCCAAAACACTTGATTTCCCAGCAAAACACTGTCAAGAGTAAAACCCTGCCTGGCTGGCGTTTTCCCTATAGTGTCATCCTGGTACCACCTCTTCCCCAGGGAAGCAATGCACACACACCTAGAAGCACATGTGACGTTTTAAACAAAACAAAACAAAAAAACATTTTCACTTAAACCACGTTGCCTTCTTCCTGCACGGTCCAGTTCTGATGATGTGTCAAAGGCCCCATGTGTCTGCAGCTACTTAGACCCATACACAGCAAGCTGTGAAGCTCTGTGTGTTCTGACACAATCTACTCCAGCAATATCACATGCTTTAAAAATTCTCACTCCTCTAAGTAAAAGGTCTACAGGGTAGCAAAGCTCTACCTCACAACAAAAAGTCTCATATAATACATTTTACACCACAGTAAGCATCAATATGTGGGCAGTGTAAATTGAAATAGAATTGTCATATCATAAACGATGATATGGGGTATTTGTTGTGATTTATCGGCACATGTCTAGTTGAAACCATGCAAGGAATGGGGCACACATGCTTAGAAAATTCACAGCCGAACCCACTTAGAATGTGTTCAAAATGGTACAATAAAATTGTAATTTAAAAAAAAAAAATTTTTTTTTAAGTCAGAGGATATTTTCGGGATGCCTTCAAAGTGTTAAAATACGATGGATATTTAATACAAGATTCATTTTACAATAGCACTCTTTCCCTAATTTTAGTGTGCCAAGGTTTATTAAAAATACACAAAAATGACAGAGCTCAGCAGAGGAAAATTACCTTAAATAAATAAGAACAGTGAAGTGCAAGACAGTGGAAGATAAATAAAAATGAAAAGAACATTGACTATAATTATACTTGTAATTTAACAAGCTTATTCACAAAATACACAAAAAAATGTATAAAAAAGTTACTATTAATATTTATTTTTATATATTTGTATTAATACCATTACCAGTACTACTGTTACTACTACTACTGCTACTACATTTCCTACCACTAGTACAATAATAATAATAATAATAATAATAATAATAATAATAATAATAATAATAATAACAATAATAACAACAACATTATAGTTTAAGCTCAAACATCAGAAGGGTACAAAATTGATTGGGTAAATACACATGGGTGGGTAGGGAGAGGGAAACTCAACCAGAGCAGATACTGGTTACAAAGGGAAAAAAGGTATCTAAGCCAGTATGTTACGGTTTGCTATTAAGGTATTATTTGGGTCAAAATCATGCAGACAGGTCATGCAGAAGTAGGGTCACCACAGTTTCCTTTAACAAACAGGGAAGACAAAAAACACTGCCCATCACTGAGGGTCTCAGCTGAGACCAAGAGACACACACACACACACACACACACACACACACACACACAAATACACAAATACACAAATCTTACCATCTAATTTACCAGGTGTACCATCTTTGGGGCAAAAAAGACAAAAGCAGGGGAGTGCGGGGTCAAGAGGAGAAGTATAAGAGAAAGAGATGAGAGTCAGTTTGGTTGGAGGAAGCGTGGAAGACAGGGCTGTAACCAGTTAGGTTTTGCATGGAAGGAGAGGGCAAAATTTAGTTATGACTGCAAGAAAGGGAGCAAATAATGGACTACATTTTACATTATATCAGGTGGGGATTTAAAACGGGACAACTACAGTATTAACCCACATAAAGAAAATCAGTGGTAGGAAAAAAAACTGTCATTTGTTCCTCATCAGAGCACAGTTTAATAACTTCTAAGGTGGCGGCCATCAGCTTTATTAATGGCCTGCTATGGCCATAAAAGCCAGTGATCTTATGAGCATTTCATTAAAATTGCTTAATTAAAGATGATAGCAAAGAGGACCTATCGGTTGAGTGCCCAGAGCTGATCCATGGGGTGGGTGTGAGGATGCTTACCCAGGGAGGCGTAGGATCCTGGAGGCAGGGCTGCAGCAGAGCCGAAGGGGGAGGGTGAGGGCATGGTGGACATACGGGACTTGGCACTGGCAGCAGCGTTCACATCGATGTCACTGCGGGAGCGCTGGAGCGAGCCGGGCGTGGAGGGCGCTCTGGAGCTTACCACCTTACCTGCCACAGAACAAAAAGCAAACTTAGATCTCTCCAGAAATCCCGTTGATAAAATAGGTTCTCAAAATATTAAACAATCTATGACAATAATCAAGCATGTGTCAGAATACAGGTACAGCAATATACTTACTTCTGGTCATGCTGCCTCCTATGACACTTTTCACAGATAGCGGACGACTAAAGAAGAAGGGAAAAAAAGAGATGGGAATGGTAATGAAAAGGCAAAGAAAGATGGACTGTGACTTCAGATGAGCAGTTTTCTGACCGGTCTGTCAAGCCAAATACTCTGCAAAAGACACTAAGCACTTGAGGGTGAGGGCAAATCAGTTTACAAAGACGAAGATCCAGGAGCCTCTCTTGTAGCAGTGTTTAGGAGATTAGTTTTACTGACAGATGAAAGCAGACAGGGCTGCTATGGGAACAGAGCACAACTAAGCTGAATTCAAAAGAACACATAATCAGTCATTCACACAGCAGTTGCTGTTTTATGTTCAAAATTTAAATGAGCCTCTGCAGTTTACCACAAAAAAAACTTTCTAGGCCCAAAATGAGTCAACACCTCAGCTTTTCAGAATCATATAGATCACCACTCATCAGCTATACTTTTAACTTTATTACTTTTAACTTTAAATGTGCTTGCAAGTTTCATAAACGGTGGCCATAGTGACAGTGTTTTTGTCTACTCGAGCTGAGATGCAAGTGAGAAGATCAGTCCAGCACTTCAGTGATAATGCAGGCAGAGCGATGATCTCACTGTATCTAAACAAACAATCAAGCAGATGCCAGAGATGAGATAACTGCCTAATATCCAGTAAGGGATCATTATGCTAGGAAACAGATCAATCACTATACATCCTCCTTATGCCAAAGATGCTTCTGCAATTAGAGATTACGGTCACTGTCAGGATAAACTATAAAGGTCCCCCTACCAAATCAAACTTGCCCCAATATCATTTGGAAACAGTAAATAAATTGACAGTGATTTATATAAAGTCTTATTCTATAAGAAAGGCATTTACAATGCTTTATAATGCTTACAATAGAATACAATACAATTATATCCATGTAAATTACTATTAAAGAAGGAGTCAAGGTGTGTGTGGGTATGTCGGTGTATCTCACTTGAGGCTCTCCTGAGAGCTGGAGGAGGAACGATCTGACTGAGGCAATGACACTATGCTGTCAGAACTCTTCAGGTGAGACTGGAGGGCTTTTTGATAGGTTGACTCCAGAGCCTGAAACAGATGCTCGGCCTCTCGGCTGTAGTGGCCATGGAATCCCCAATAACACCTGCAAATGGCACAAAAACATCATCCACAGTTTCTTTACGACAGATAAATGACAGAAAAATTCTCACATGCTGAGACAAATGCAAGTGCCACACTGGGTAGCAAGTCTGAATTATTTCTAAAGTAATTCATGCCATAACGTACCATGTTGGTCAACAAACTTACTTTCTGGCTACGGATCTAGCCTCTGAGTCAGCATCATGGATCCCTTTCTTGATGGTTTCAGTGAGAACTGCAACATGCCTAGGATAGTATGGAAACATGGTTAAGCACAACTCAAAGTGCAAGCTTCTTACTACAATGTCTGCTCTCTATCTTGCAGCCAGTCTTCAGCAGCAAGCAGTGTCTTTAGAAGCTTCTTGGACCTGCTACCAGACCTTTCACAACTGCAAAGGCAGCCCAAAAGGGAAAGAAGAGAGCGGGAGACCAGCGCTCCTTTTAAAAGGGCTCCAGGGAATATTCCCATGGAAACGGTGGGGACGCATGGTTGGCGTTCATCAATTAGGACCCATGAAAAGAATCATCAGTCACCCGTTCAGCCAAGATGAGACAAGTAACACACACTCTACAAGTTAAATGTCACAAAAGCTGGGGCTGTGGAGCTGAAGTGACTGTGTAAGAACACACACACACACACACACACACACACACACACACACACACACACACACACACACACACACACACACACAC
>JBBPDE010000002.1:9082438-9097261 GCA_037974605.1 Nannopetersius ansorgii
ATATACACACACACACACACACACACACACACACACAGGTATCATAAGTTGCTTGAACAGCATAAACTCAAAAAAGAAAAGGATCAGTAACTTATCAGACTATACTGTACCATTTAGTTTTAACTAAGACAACTCAGCTCTCAATCCAGTGTATCGAGGGCAAAGCTTCTGATGCTTTCTGTGAGAACGTTCATATGTTTTAACGAAACATGTTACAACAAAATAAACACGGAAATAGCTAACCTAGCCTCTCTTCTTCAACACTAGCGAAAAAAACAGCAATGACCGTTTGAAAACGGTCTTAAATTGAGCTCAACACTTTTTATAACACCTTATTAAAGTAATAATATTTCAAAGTTTGAAGTGAGAGGTGTAAAAACAGCTCTTGAATGCTTCGGTCTAACTTGTGTGGTAGCTTGAAGAGGCTAAGCTAAATAGCACAGATGTAAAAGACAAAACAACAACACAAACAAACTCACCGACGTCCTGGTCGAAAGGATTTTGTGAAAATAACGGCATTTTGGCTCCCTGACTCGCTTGATAACACGTAAAAAATTGTTTTAAACTCGATAAATGTTTATATCAACAAGTCACCCTCCCTTATCCATCAAAGTCCGCTCAGCTGCTCTTCCGTCAATTTCCCCTTCGGCCGCGGACTGCCTGACAGAAATCACACGTCACCCTGTCAATTTTACATTTTTCTCCAAAAGCAGGGTCTCATCCTGTTTTGTTTTTATTTAATTTCCTCTACTCTAGGGTACAATTCCTATAGTCTGAATGCGTTATGTTTTAAAATCCGGCAGAGAAGAGGCTTCTTAAACGACACTTTCAGTCCAACACTGCCTCCTGCTGCAGCGCACATACACTATCTGGACAAAAGTATTCGGACACACATTTTCCCACAGAGATACTCTAAATTCTCGTGGAAAGCCTTCCAGGAAGCGTGGAAGCTGCTATAGCTACAAAAGGGGGACCAGCTCCACATTAAAGTATATGTATTTGAATGCAATTCCTGTAAAGTCTCTGTTGGTGAAAGGGTCATGGGTCCTACTTTACTCGTATTAAACGCGTTTTGATTCTTCATGGTTTTCCTATGCCCTGAAACTTTTTTTTTTTTGCTAACGTTTAATAATCTTTTCTTAGGCTTGCCAGAATTTGCCAGAACCAGTGTAAGTTACTCCGTTACATCTGCAGGTGCATCATTTTCTGATTAGGCTATATCATAAAAATATAAGCAGATTATATAATCAGTCACACCACCACTACTTCTACTTACATTACTACTACTACTACTGCTGCTACTAGTAATAATGTTACTATAATTATTGTTGTTGTTAATATTATTATTGTTTTTGTTGTTATATGTTAATAATAATGATTAATGTTGTTATATTTGTAATCATATTTTTAGTTCTACTCAGGTTTGTGAACAAAGATAATAAGAGCAATCTTTTTGATATTTTATTTCAAAGTAAAAAACTGCTACTACTACTGCTAATGTCATTTTTATAATCAATAATAATAACAATAATAATAATACAAATGTTATGTTGTAGTTTTTAAAAGCATCTTAGTTTTGCACACGTTTGTGACCAAAGTTGGTGATAGCTCATCTTTCATTTTTAAATATTTATTTTTCTTTTTCTTTCTTTCTTTCTTTCTTTCTTGCTTTCTTGCTTTCTTGCTTTCTTTCTTAACCCTCTCCAACAGTAGATGTACAGTATTTTGTCTCTCAGTTCTTGATTAATCTGACAGTTCTCCGTCCTGTCCGGTAGATGGCGCGATCGCCGACTCTCTCCCTTTCTCCAGGCCCTCTCAGTCCCGGAGGCTGAAGGTGGTAGCAGTAGCTGTAGCTGTAGCAGCAGTAGCATTAGCAGGCGCTGTAGCAGCTGTTTGATAGCCCGGTCATGTCTGCACCTGCCATGGGGACCACCAAAACAGCCCCTAACGATGGAAGCCAGAAGAAGAAGAAGGGTCCGGGGACTCTGGCCACTGCCTACCTGGTGATCTACAACGTGGTGATGACTGCAGGGTAGGAAAACACTTTCAGACTCTTAACCAGCCTGATCCAGAGAGAGGGGTCCAGCTAGTCCTAGTGCACCTTGGGCTTCATTTTTCACTGTCAGTGTTGTAAGAGGGTATAAAATACCCGGGTTAAGGAAAAATCGACCATAATCGAAGAGAAGTCTTTATAAATGTTGTATTGAGACTGACTGAAGGGCTGTGGTCTCAGTGGCAACGGCCACATTTCACCATTTTACCTTAAAAACGGTCTCAAGAGTGAGATTTGAACCATAACAGCTCATCTAGAGACCTGGTTTGACTCTCTAGTGTTTGGGTTTTAGCTGTATTACACGCTAAACATGTTTATAGGGTGTTGCTGTATGGTCGACGGTAGTGTGATCAGGTAAACGAACCACGTTGTGAAATCTCAGACGAGTCCAGTCAGACAGGATTTATCAGTGCAGACATGAGCTGAGGGAGCAAAGTGCTAGGGCAGGTCGCAGACCTTGATTAGCAATGAAAAAGCATAGTCATACTAGAAAAAAGTAAATAACACCATGCTTTCCATATACACACCACATAAACGAATGTATTGGGACGCCTGACCATTACACCAACAGGAACTCTAATGACATTGCATTCAAATACATAGACTTTAAAGTTGGTCTCCCCTTTGCATCAATAACGGGATTTTCACAAGATTTTGGAGGGATTTTCACAAGATTTTGGAAGGATTTCCACAAGATTTTGGAAGGATTTCCACAAGATTTTGGAGTGTTTCTGTTGGGGAAATATGTGCACATTTATGATGTTGGGCACTGTTAGACAAGAGGGCCTGGCTCAAAATCTCCATTCCAGTGAATTCCAAATGCCTTGGTATACTGAAGCATTATGATTTCCCTTCCTGGTATGACTTGATGTTCTCAAGAATACAGTTGTTAGCATTAATAATTTGAAAGAATTTGCATTGACGACCTTATTGCCCCCCTGCTTGGTCCTGAAAGAGCCCAGACCTGAAAGAGCAGCTGGTCCTGATCAGTCTGTTATTCTGGAAGGACCTTTAAACAGAATCATAAATGATAATCAGACTAAAAGCACGCAACAGTTCATTTTGCATGGTTTCTATTATACAAGGTCAAACAACCTACAAATGTCATCACAGTTACTTTTTTCTTGTTTATTTTGAATGTTTTTTATGACTTGCCTTTCATTTTCTCATTCATTTTTTGCAACTCTTATATCACAGTCATGCAACTGATTAATACTTCTTTTACTTTTGTAACTGTTTATATGGCAAAAAATCTTGAATCTTTGAAATATCACTCACTTTGTCAGTGAAACTGAATGCGATTCCTTTCTGTTTGTCACTCTTGAATAATTAATATGGTCCTATGGCTCAATGTTTGTTGTTCATTGTGTTAGTGGAGTTTTTGGTTGTGCTGGTGGTGGTCTGTTCATTGTTCCTTTACCATGTATGTGTGCTGAGTAGTGTAGAAGCCTGTAGTCCTGGGGCGATCACACCCTCCCCCACCCTCAGCACCAACTGACAACTCCAAATCTGTGACAGTAAGACAGGGTCCTAAGAGGATAATATCAGCCATGTTTGCCTGGCCTCTTTGTGCTCCAGGCAGCCTTGAAACTGTGAGATAGAAAGACTGACAGTGGCAGTTTGCTCACTGATTTAAACATATTTCCAACTACTATGTAGTCTATCACTCTTTTCTATCACATTATTGTTACTTAGATACTTTGTTTCCTGTTGCAGCTCTACGTGATATTGTGGTCCAACTGGCTGGACAGGGACTTTATTTGCTTTTAGCAGATTATAAAGTTCAAAAAGCATTATTTGCAGGTGTTCAAATGACTGTGTAATATAATGTATAATGTTTTCAGTCATGGAGCTTAACAGAATCTGCCATGGTTCATGTTGAAGGTGGCACTTGCAAAAATGTATTGCTTTTAACAGCCATATGCAGTATTTTACACATTCATCACATTTTGTTTAATTTCCAGCCTTAAAGAAAAAAGTGTCAGAAAAAGTCAGGTTTCATGTTTAACTGAAAAGTACACAAAAGCCCCTCACAAATGAATTCCAAATTTAATTTATCCACTTCTTGTAGCTAAAAAAAAGCCTTAAACATCCAAGGTCCAGTTTTGTCCCAGGGACAAAAACTGGCTGCGGTTAAAGGTCTGGAGCACCATCAGAAATTATCAGAATAACTTAATCTGCATGGCAAACCAACAGTTCAACAGGGCAGACAGTAATTACATAGTCACAGTGTATAAAACCTGTATGTAACACACATGCACTCGAATTTCCTACTGCTGCAGCAGTGTTGTTGCTGTGCAGAGAATGATCCACCACCCAAATAAAACTGTTTCACTGGTTTTCCTGACCATTGATACATTTCATTCAATGGCATCTTGGAAAATGACACACTTCTAACATTTCTCTCTGTTGCAGGTGGCTGGTTATTGCTGTGGGTCTTGTCCGTGCCTACCTTACCAGAGGCAGCTACCATGGTCTTTACTACTCAATAGAGAAGCCACTGAAGTTCTTCCAGACCGGTGCTCTCCTTGAGGTTAGTTTGACGAAAAGATTTAACTAAATTTTTTTATCCAAACAGACTGTTCTTGCAATGCATCACACCCAATCTGGGGTCAGCCGTGTTCCCCTGCTAGTGTGATGAAGAATTCTTTGGCTCTTACAATGTAGTATGCTATTTGTGGATCAAAGCATGAGTACTGTCTTCTATCTCAAATCCCTAAATGGCAACAGTCCAGTGTGCAAATGAGGTGTCATAGTGATGTCCAGATTCCCTCAATCAGTGCCAATTACTCCTCAGTCATCTCAGTGCATAAATCTTCAGTAGGTTCTAATTTATCAGTGCGCTTCTCAGAGATCCCTCAGTATGCAAATATTTAGTTATTTAATTTCTGGAATACTTGTTATACTTGAATGACAAAAACACATAATTCTATGCTTTCTTGACAGATACTGCATTGTGCCGTTGGTAAGTATATTTTCCTTCCTGTTGTATATTTCACAAAAGATTTGTACACTTGGGTGTGTTACCTTAAAATGTAAATGCATCTTAGTATTCCTTTAAGTATATGTGTAGAAAATGGGATTAGGTCAGCTGGCAGTATGGCAAATTACATACATGCCAGCTCACCTGGGGCCTGTCCAGTCACGTCATATACTAAATACTAATTCACTTTAAACTGGCTGGTTTAATGTTAAAAGCAGTATGTTAACTGGGGGATGTACTCTTTTTGTAAGATTGAACAATAGTGCATCTTCCATTTTGTTTTCAGAATTATTATTTGTATGTTTTTAAGAGCCAACATATTCTTGTGGTTCGGGCATCTATTACACACACAGTGTCTTGCAGAAGAAGTACCCAACAAGTGTCCTGTCTTGCTGGTTATCAACAGAAAATATTTGGCCATGATACAAACATTGCAAAGACATCACCATTATCAGCAGCATCTGAGAGTCCCAAATGAATCTTGGCCACTATTCCAGTCAGACTAGGAAGTGCTGTCTGTGATCCACCATCTCAGTTTTTTTTCTGCTGCTGGTTTCGCTAACATTGATTGTGTGGGCTGGTAGTAGCCTAGTGGGTAAAACATCTGCCTGTGAACCTGATACAAAGTCACAGGTTCAAACCCCCTCTTTCTACCATGATGTCCTTGAGCAAGACACGTAACCCTCAGTTGTTTCAGAAGGACTGTCCCAGTAACTAATGAACAGCCAAAGAACACTTTACTTTACCTCATGTTCAATCCCTGATGGTCTCAGAACACTTTCCTGCAGCAATAATGGAAGAAAAGATCAGCATGTGTTTTAAATGCCTCTATAAGAGACTTTAGACCCACTAGACCTCCTGTTTAAAAGACACAGAAGAATATATGAATTGTCAATAAGTTTACAGGCTTCCCAGAGCATTAAAAAAGCCACATGGAAAGTTCAGTGTTTTTTTACTTATTGTTTTACTCTTATTCTGTACTTCCTGGTCGTGACAAACTTCTGTAGTTTTATATACACAATCAGAAAAAGGTCTATTAATTGTTTTATTTACTTGTAAAGCGAAATACTGAATGCATAAAAAAATTATTTTGTTAGAAATGTAGGAATAATACTTTGTCTAAATTTTACTAACAGTTTTGAAAACTTAAAGATTAATTTCAAAGATTAAATATTACACAATCAGACGATCATCCAATAAATGAGCCTGCTGTGGGTATTTATTAACATGGAATGAGTTGTTTTAAAGTAAAATATGAATTGTCTTTCTTGTCATGTCTGTGCTCAGTTAATGTTTTAATTAACATTTATACACTAAAGTTTAGAATGGACAATTTGTTTAGAAATGAAGATACTCTCATATGGACAAAAGTATTGGGACATGTGTCATTACACCAACATGGACTTTAAAGACATTGCTACAAAGACTTTAATATGGAGTTGGTAAGGAGCTTGCTTTGTGACTCAGTCATGCTGGAAGAGAAAAGGTATTTCCCCAAACTGTGTCCACAAAGTTGTCCAAAATGTCTTGGTATCCTTAAGCAGTAAGATTAACCTTCTCTGGAAGTAAGGGGCCTAGCTCAAACCCTGAAAAAACAGGTCTGACCCAATAATTTTGTCTATATCATGTATTTGAATGAGAGAAATGGTGGCTAAAAATGGCCATTCCATCTTGTTTATGTTGATACACACATTCTACCCATGTCCCTGTAGGGCTCTGAATAGTGCAGAAATGGTGCAGACAGAGTATGGGTGGTCCAGTCAGCCTGACAGCATTGATGTGGTCGAGTGGCTGGTACACCACATGTGTGGAACACAGGGAGCACAGTCCACACTTCATTATCTAAGACTTAAAGCTGGATGTGACCTTTCAGAGTGCAAACAGCCATCCCTCCTGCCACTGGCTTCCGCTTGTTCATGCTCTCTCCCTGTTCGAATCCTACAGACTTCTTCATTTTGGAGTGTTAGTGCATTCGTTCCAGATTAATAAGTGAACAACACAGTGCTACTAAATAGAAAAATGTTACTATTGATCCTCAATTGGAATTAGAGCTTGACGTTTACTTTAAACTTGAACAAAACTCTACACAGGGAGTCCTCGGGTTCCACCATCTTGACATACAACATTTCGCTCACTCCCTACTCCCTCTCGAAATACACTGTTGGCCTTGTACTTACAGACTACATGGGCAAACTAGTTTGATTGCACGCGGTGAAAGAATACCCAGTAACGCAGCTTTTGTTTTAGGGAGTTTTCCGTTTCCTTTTTCTGTGGCCTAGTTGTGTTTTAATGATTTTACAACTGTGTTAGGAACGGTAAGTGACTATGGTGTGTTTCAACTTACACCAAAATTCGGGTTACATCCCTGAAGGAACAGATCTGTATTGTGACTCGAGGATGCCCTGTAACCCTGTTTTAGCTTGTACATGCAATGACATTTATAGTCACCTCATTAAGGCAGGAGACTCACTACTATACCAAAAGAGTCCCTGTTCAAGGCTCTTTTCTGATTTTAAATCTTATATTGATCTTTTGTGGTCTTGTGTGTGCAGTTTACTCGGGGACCAGTACATTTTTCTGATTATAATTCTAAGCGTTTGGTAGTTTCTGTTAGTTTCCTTTTCTTTTTTTCTTGTTTTTCTTTTAATGTAGAAAAGCATATATTAGGCATAGCATTCCACTGTATATCAACCATGCTGTAATGGATTATAGAACCGAACTTGATTTTAGGGTGTAAGAAATATTGTAATTAGCTTGTATTGGTATCACTTTTTGCCACAATAAAGCATATTACTAAATTATTGTTAAAACCCAGAAATTCCATTTTGGTGTATCCTTTGTAGAAAGTGTAGACATGGTTTTAATGTGGAGCAGCTGGTAGTCTGCTGGTTAGGGAGTTTGCCCTACGGTCAGAAGGTTGTGGGTTTGATTCCCAGGACTGCTAGTGGCACCACTGAGGTACCCTTGAGCAAGGTACCATTCCCCCATGCTGCTTTCCAGCCACCCCCTGTGCGTGTGTGTGTTTACAGTTTTTTGACTGTAAGTGGTCACTTTTTTTATAGCACAACTTTTAGTGCTTTTATGTTGTTTGAAATGTGAAAATGCTTATCTGTTCATCTTCGTAGGAATTGTGCCCTCCTCCGTGGTCCTGACTGGGTTTCAAGTGATGTCAAGGGTGTTCCTTACTTGGGCCGTTACACATAGTGTTAGAGAGGTAAGTGTGTTAAATAATATAGTAATGCATTTGTAGTTTTGTGTCAGGTGCCATGGTTTATAAAAAACTGATATTTAAAAAAAAACAATTTTATGTTTGTCATCCACACCACAGCTTTTAAAACTAAAGATGTATTTGAAGCTTGACAGATATATTACAGCCTATTTCTTGTTCATCTGTGAATCTTTAAAAGGTCATGGTCTTAACGGTAGGATCTCAATATTCCAGTGAAAGCATGGTTTCTGGTCATGACCTTTATTTGTAAAACACTGACCTCTAGTGGTGTGTAAGAGATCACGAATGCAACTTTAAAAGTAGTCAACATTAGATCATACTTTTCCATTTTAAATGATATATTTAGAGACCATCCAGTCTCTTGTTGGGTTCAGTTAGTCCTTACTCTGTTCACATGTTGGTAACTAAGCTTCAGGTTTTGTTTGCTCACCAGAGAAATCCGTCTGTGCTGAAAGTTGACTGTAAGTTTTCTCCTTTAGAGAAATGCCTGAACCAAAAAATGACCAATAACACTTTTTTATATGCATTGAGTATATTATGGCCATTTTATATGCTGTCTCTTTTTTACTAAACTTTAATTTAATGTGTGTAATCCAGAACTGATGAATTTACAGGTTGTACATGGCTTGGACTGCTTATGGAGTGTTTATTATCTCTCTCTGCCTGAGTCTTGGTTTATCTAAATGCAAGTAAACCAGTAGTAACTTGTAGCTGCATGGGTCTGAATTAACCTTCTCCGAATACATCAGCATGTCTAGATGATCCAGCTCTTGCATGTCTGACACCAGTGTGGTGTACCCCTGTGCCTCAGGTCCAGAGTGAAGACAGCGTGCTTCTCTTTGTGGTGGCATGGACCATCACGGAAATTATCCGCTACTCTTTCTACACCTTCAGCTTACTCAACCACCTGCCTTACCTCATTAAATGGGCAAGGTAAAGGCATTTTATAGCTTGTTCTGCTTTTGTTGTTTAATGTTCATTATTATAGACTAAATTATTATATACCAAATCATTTCATTATTTTCAATATCTTGTGTGCAATAATCTCACTTAACTGTGAGTTACTTATCTATATTTGTATAGATAACTATATTTATATGTAATACGTATTTATACACAGCATTTGTGTATTTACCATATTCATATTGAGGTTTTGCTTTATTTTGATTTATTTAGACTTTATAAGTTATATTGTACTTGTCTCTGTATGTCTGTGCAGTTATTACATGAGCAATTTCCTCCGGGATCAATAAAGAATCAGTTTTCTGATTCTGCTTAGCATTCTGCTTAGCGGGGATCACTAAGAGCAAACCTACACATGTGGAGCATCCATATCCTACTTCTTATTATTTCTTTCAATTTAAGGTATATGTAGGATGTATGGGTTGTATGGGTTTAGACACCAAAAGTTTTAAAAATGTGAATATTTCCAACTGTTTTTTATTCCTAATCTTTATACAGATAGTTTTTTGTTACTTTAAGGGTTATATAAGTGAATAACACGAGGTGTAAAAATTACAGTCGTCAGCCTGCACTACATCTTTTTCAAACAAAAGTGACAGAATTAATCAAAGTATGTTAGTGAAAGCTAGAAAGTGCCAACATTCAAGACTTACTTAAACTCTAGAATCTTCAAAGAAACATTTTCACCTTTACATTTTGCAGCAACTCACTGCATTCCTGCCTGCAATCACGGCTTCGACGTTTGTAATGAATACTTTGAGAGTAAATGAAAAAGAAATGTAAGCGATAGTTGCGTAAAGCGGCTTTCAGACCAAACGCGGCATGCGCTGCGCTTTGCTCTGAAACCTATTATTTTCTGTGGCTTGCACTGCGCAAGAGCGCTGTGCTGAGCTCGGCGCAAACGCGGCGCCATGCACCACAGTGCGCAACTCAGCGGCCTTGGGTGCGCACCGCGGTCAAAGTCGAAATTTGTTGAACTTTAACCGCTGCGTGCCGTGATGCATTTTCGTGTGACCAATAGAATCAAAGCATCGAAACGGGCTAGTGTTCGGTCTGCCCGGTCTAAACACACACACACACACACAAAGCCGGTATAGAGGAAAAGTTAGTCTTAAAAGTCTACAAAGTCCACAGCATTTCTCTCTTGGTGCTAACAGAGCTAGCACTAGTGCTAGCCAGGACAGGAGAGTTTAGAAAACCACGCCTTCTTTTGCGCTCAGCCTCGCAGCAAGTGCGGCGCATTCTCACTGTTTTTTGAGAGGAAGCACAAACCTCGCGGCGAGCGCAGTGCATGCCGTGTTCGGTCTGAAAGCCCCTTAAGAGTACTTGTATTCAATATGAAAAATACATAGGAAAAATTAATTTATTCTCAAAGAATTCTAAAAAAAAATTAGAAAAGTTATGTAATCACTTAATTTTTAATGCAACCTCTCTTCTGATTGGGTGTCCTGTTTTCAGAACTGAAACGCTCCTTATAATGTGAAAACAAATGGGTGGTGCTAAAGTACTCTGGGCTAAGTAAGTGGATAGATGCAGCTGAATCAAAGAGTTTTTTTTTATAAACTGGGGCGTAAACAATATGTTTTACCAAGTTTTTTTTTCTTCATTATGTCAGCCCTTCAAAGCTCTAATCAGGTGTCACTATAACAAGCAGCACTTTACCGCTACTGAAACAGCCCCACACCCTCTGATTGTGTACCGTTACCATATGTCCTGTTAATCAAATCTGCTGTAGACCATCTGTGCTGCACTGCCTTATTCCCTGGGTTACTTTTTAGCACTCTTTTGGCAACTCCTGTTGTGAACTTTAAACATTTAGAAGTTAGTAGGTTATTGGTTAGGTTTGTTGGTATCACTTTCATTATGAGATACATTCTCATACACATCAGCAGTCGTTGTCTCTCCATCTTCACATTTATTTCTCTATTTGTTGAACCTCCAGCTCCAATCGTAACTCACCTAATTCAGACAATCAAGGACTTCTGAAGACATTCATTAGATGTACAAGGTGTAGAGCTGGAGCAAGTCAAACCATTTCAAGGAGCCGCGTTGCTGAACAAGTACTGGTGCATAAGCACTGAGCTAATTGTGTTTAATGTCTCTGCAGATACACATTCTTTATTGTGCTGTACCCCATGGGAGTGACTGGAGAACTTCTGACCATCTATGCTGCACTGCCTTATGTCCAGAAGACAGGGCTCTATTCAGTCACTCTGCCCAACAAGTATAACTTCTCCTTCGACTACTACACCTTCCTCATCCTCACCATGGTGTCATATATCCCTCGTAAGTGTGTCTTTTATTTTTATTTGATATATAGAAATCCCAGCTGAAGGTCAATGGGGTGGGCAGTATGTACCTTGATGATTTGTATCACATTGTGTCGCAATTTGCTTTATTAAACATATCGTTTATATCATCAGTACTGAAAGGATGCTGACCAACTAAACAAATTTACATTTTTCCTTGCAGGCAGGATAATTAGTCATGCATAGTTAGAATTACTACAGCTTATTTAGTTGAAGCAAAATGACTGCGTGCATTGGATTTTTAAACATGCTTGTTGCTTGTTCCAATTTGGATAAACTAAATATTGCTGCATATAATGTATTATGAAAATGTCTTGATATATTTTTGCTGTATCATCCAGCCCTAGCCAGTACATTTTACATTTTCCTCAGCATCTTCTAATGAATTAGTTTCTCCTAATTTAATGTGCTAGATGAGCTCATATAGAATCGTGTTATTTTTGCACACACCAAGGCTGGTAGTGTTAATAAGAGGTTGCTAATGTGCTGCTTTGCTCCTGTCACAGTATTCCCCCAGCTCTACTTCCACATGTTGCGACAGAGAAAAAAAGTCCTGGGTTACGTGGAGGAGTACACCAAAGTGGAATAAACAAGCATCCAGTGCTCCGCACAAAGCAGACTGATCGCGTGGAGAAAAGGGGGCAAAAAAGATGACCTTCCAAATCCACAACTGGCTGATTTAAAACACGTAAAAAGTCTGCTTGATGATATGCAGAGCTCAACCTTTTTTTCAAGAAAAAGAAATTACCTGGAGATGATTTCTAACAATGGGCTCTTGCAGTCTGCGATTTTAAGGATATTGATGTCAATGTGATATCAGTGGTTCAAGCCCCCTCGAGAGGCAAATGCAGTCACTCATGCTTATTTAACGTTTACTGTGCGGAATTGTTTTTAATGAATCTAATACAGTTGCACTGACCTTAGTGAGGGTGAAATATAGTCTTGGCTTTCACCTTTTGAAGTAACAGAATCGGGAACATTGGAATGATCACTTTTCCTTTACAGGAGAAACTCGACCATACCTCTCCCTTGTACTGTGCCCTGTGTTTCTGGAAGTATCAGTAGCAGTTTTTTTCCTGCACAGGCAAGGGGCTGATCTTGAGTCTATATTCTTGTTCTGACTTCATGTCTCTTTTGCATTCCTTTGCTAGATGTTTAGATGTAAAATTAATTTCTGAAATGATTTTAGTGTTGCTCTTGTTCTCTAATTTGCTCAGGACTTCTCTGTATTCTCTGTACTGATGTCTTGTCCATGACTTCTGGTTGCAGGTTTCTTATTTCTTTCAGTGTTGATTGTTCAATTAGAGTCACGTTAACGACCTAACAGGAATTGTGCTGTTGGTAGTTGTTTTGTTTAATACTGGATGTGGGTTGTTGGTTTGTGGCTGTTTGTTTGGCACATGCTCCTTTCAGCGAGTAGCACCATGGCTGAACTGACTGTACAGGAACCCCATAGGTGTGATTTTATGTACATTTCCCTTCCTAATCATTAGCCATTATTATTTGAAGAAACGTTTTAACTCAGAGTCCTGTTTGTGGCCGATTTGCTTTAGCTGTTTCCGAAGTGTTTGATTGAAAGAGGGCAGCATTTGAGCTGGAAGAGCACGCGCCGGCAGGAAGCTAGTGCAGGCCCTGGCTCCAGGGCCAATTGGATTAGACTGCCTCCAGTCATGCATTTCCAATGAGTAAAATCTAATAATGTGTTGAGTAGGCCAGGAGTCAGGAGTTGCTGAGCACTTCATTGTTCGTCTGCCCTCGCTGTCAGCGGCAACAAAACTAAGCAAGCTCACGCCTCCAAGAAGGGCTTGCTCATTAGTCCGAATGCACTTGCAGACTTGCCTTTACCTACTGGTCGGGTCTGCACACTTTCTGTGGGTAAAGCCTAGAAGCACATTCGGTTGCTCTGTCTAGAAACGTTGTACCAAACAAAGTTTTACATTTAAAATCTAGTCACCATGTGGAGGACAGAATTCTGATACTTTGTCACGTAGATTGTAGCAACGTATAAACAATAAAACAACCACTTTTCTGTTTGATTCTTTGTGATCGAAGTTACATTACATCCTGCTTGCTGATATGCAATGTTATCTGTAAATCCCCTGAAATAAATGCTGACCTCAGTGAATGCTCCTGCACCATAGCTATAAAGGAAGTGGTTGACATGATGAGACCTTTTCTAATGTGCATCTGGAATAAATCTGCATGAAAGGTCAAGTAACACCATCACTGGTGTGGTAATACCTAGGTTTACTCATTAGAAGCATGACCCTCAACACTAGCAGACAACGTTGGGCTTTTGATACAAAGGATTTGCATGGGACCAGCAGACTTTGTATGATTAGTAAAACAGTTATATATTTACAATAAACCCATAACCTGGAAAACCAAACCAGTTATGTATGTTTTTTCTTTCCCTCTGATTTATGTTCA
Source organism: Nannopetersius ansorgii (assembly GCA_037974605.1). Classification (NCBI taxonomy): domain Eukaryota; kingdom Metazoa; phylum Chordata; class Actinopteri; order Characiformes; family Alestidae; genus Nannopetersius; species Nannopetersius ansorgii. The sequence goes on from JBBPDE010000002.1 coordinate 9,096,406, forward strand.
CTGTGTGTGTATGTATGTGTATATATATGTATGTATGTGTATATATTAGTGCTGGGCTGTTAACGGCGACTCTTATCGCGTGATAAAAAAAATATCGCCGTTAATCTATTCACAAAGTTGGGTTGGGAGCTGGGTCTATACTACACAAGCTGTGATGACTTTCACCTTGATATTTTAGCGCGGATTTACTCTGTCTCTCTCTCTCTCTCTCTCGCTCTCGTTCGTGACTTTTCCGGAGCACGTGGATCATCTCTCTCTCTCGCTCTCTCTGTTTCTCTCTCTCACTCTCTCTTATTCTTTGTCTCTCTCTCGTTCGTGACTTTTCCGTATTTAAATTTTCTTTAAGGGTAATGTATTAAACTGAGTTGCAAATGAAATTAATAATTAATCTATGCCCACCTCGTATGTATATATGTTTTTATGTATGTGTATATATATATATATATATATGTGTGTATAATATATATATATACACACACATATATATATAATGTGTGTGTGTGTGTTTACATTTATGGCATTTAGCAGACGCTTTTATCCAAAGCGAGTTCCATTCCGTAACTACAGGGGACAGTCTCCATGGAGCAACTCGGGGTTAAGGGTCTTGCTCAGGGACCCAGAGGTGGTATGCTGGAGGTAGGATTCGAACCTGCGACCTCTTGGTTCGGAGGCAAGTATCCTACCCACTGACCTACCCGCCACCGCCATATATATATATATATGTGTGTGTGTATATGTGTGTATGTGTGTATATATATATATATGTGTGTGTGTATATATGTGTGTGTGTATATATGTGTGTGTGTATATGTGTGTGTGTATATATGTGTGTGTGTGTATATATGTGTGTGTGTAT
>JBBPDE010000002.1:9102408-9112850 GCA_037974605.1 Nannopetersius ansorgii
TGTGTGTGTGTATATATGTGTGTGTGTATATGTGTGTGTGTATATATGTGTGTGTGTGTATATATGTGTGTGTGTATATATGTGTGTGTATATATATGTGTGTGTGTGTGTGTGTATATATATATGTGTGTGTATATATATATATATACACGTGTGTGTGTATATACATACATACATACATACATATACATAAATATATATATATATATATATATATATATACCCACACACACATATATGTGTGTGTTTGTGTGATTCTACAGTCTGTTCTGACTTGCTGTTCAATTCTGCATCACATGAAGCAAATGTCCAACCTCTCACACAAACACACACTCCACTCAGCCAGCTATCACTGTTTCACAGTTGCAGCTGTCATTTAACATAAACATGCCTAAGGGATGGGACAGCATCAAACAGTGGTCTAGTGTCGCAGATCACAAAGGTGAAACAGACTCTCTTTGATATTAACAGATTCTCTGAGGGATAACGACTTTATTTTGTCCTGAGTAATACAAAATGAATCTATAGCTAAGGGGCTCCAGTAATATTCCATCTTTGAGTTTAAATGTTTAATGAAAAAGCAAACAACCAAATATGTTTGGGATATTAGAATATTAGTTAAATGTCTTCAGTGTCTGCAGTTAATCTATTGAGCTGCTATAAAATGCCACAATGCAATACTGTTGTCTTGATGCTTATGTGACGTGCAACTCCACATTACCAGGCTAGCAGAAATTCTAACCTACAAAGGATACCTTCATAGCATAGCATTTTCATAACATTGATGTGTGATGACATGTTTGGTTGGTGCATGCTCTTGAATGTGTGACGTACAGAGCCACACCTCTTACCCCCCTCCCCCCCGAGACTGCCAACAAGAGTATCTGTCATTAAAATACGCTTTTCTTCACAGAGAAATAAATGACAGGATACAGCACTTGTCTTCTCATCACTACATACATTTCATGCAAAAATACAATTTTGGGTCAGTTTAATTGTGTATATTTATTGCTTGCATTCAGGCATGGAAAAAAAATATTTCCAAGAGCAGCAGCGTATAGTGTAAACCCTAAATATTCCCCCAATATAAAACTTTCCTAATCTCATTTTAAACTCTGCTTGTAATTGTAAACCCGTATTCATACTGTACAGTGTACACTGAACCCCGGCAGTGCTTGAATGTAAAATACCGATGTTACCCCTGTATAGACTGCACTTAATTCATGCAAGTGCTTTTCTTTGGTATGTGCTGTCGTTTTCTTTGGTATAAGCAGGTAAGTACAGTAATTAATTTAATTTACAGTGATAAAAATACAGGGCTTTAAGAAGAACATAACAAAAAACGCTTGAGATGCTCCACTGGGAAATTCTGGACTGCAGCTGCCACAGATGTCTCACAGGGCAGCAGCCAATCAGCATCAAAGAGAGATAAATAACATTCACAGATTGGCTACTTTTAAATCTCCATTTCTGATTTATATATATATGGATGGATGGATGGAGGGATGGAGGGATGGAGGGATGGGATGGGATGGGATGGGATGGGATGGGATGGGAACCCCACCAGAAAGCTTTGTAGAATTCCGACGTGGTGCTGGTTCCAAAGTTCATTTATCATTCACATGATGGCAGCAGAGCTCTTTAACATTGTGCACACTCCACCCTGCCCTTTCACTTTCAATAGCATACACCAATCGAGACATTTAGAATGAGTTTCCCTACAATTAGAAGCCATTGAATGCTAAGAGAGAAGTCCTTAACAACTTTAAATTAAAATGTAGCTTTTTATACTTGTTATACCTTAGCTGCCTGGCGCCATGCATGGACTTAATTGGCACGGTGTAGGTTGAATTCAGATGTGGACCAGACACTTTAAAGGAAGTTTGGCATTAATTTGCATTTTCATGCTAGATTCAGTTGATTAGCCAGAACATGTTTAGAAGTCAATAGTCACCTAAATTGTTTCCATAATTATTTCACCAAACTCATACACACACACATATATATATATATATTTTTTTTAGGAGAACTGAACTTCACACAGCTTCCCAACTCTGCTCCTGGACAACACCCTGTCCTGCATGTTTGTCTTTTTTTTCTGTTTTAACCCAGTTTGGTTTTGTTAACGAGCTAACTAGTTGGATCAGGTGTGGTGGCCTGTGAAGGCAGGGAGTTACTTCTTGTTTTTCCCGGCCCTGTTCCTGGAGGCCTCTGCCCTGCACATTAGTGTTTTCACTGCTCACAACACACCTGATCCAAGCTCCATAATGACCCTTTACTGAGAGTGTTAAAGCAAGTAAACAGCAAAACGTGGGATGCATCCTCCAGGTTCAAGAAACCTTGACTCAAATTGCCCTTTTTACAGTAAAATTGTGAATGGCAGGGTCTACCCTTTGTAGGTCTAATCTCTCTAAACTCCATACCTTAGAACTTACTGGTTTTATTAAAAAGCCTGGCTGTTCCACCCACTTTTATAAATTAAACTGAAGGCTAAATGTCGCTTTACACACGCGCTGCCTTTTGATGTGTGTGGGGTTTTTTTTGTTTTTTTTTTGCTCTCAGCATGTTACGCCATGCTCTTCATCTCTCTCCTGAATCCTCCTCGCTCCTCTCCAGGTTTATTTATTACGCGGCCGGCCGTGAGTGACATGAGCGCTGTACAATAGGAAGGCAAGTTGGGAAGGCATTTATTGCAGGGAGCCAATGAACTCCTCCGAAGGGCGGGTCTCGTAAAAAGCAGCCTTGGTTGAATGGTGGTACAAAAGCCCAGTGAAGCAGGGACAGGGCTGATGCACAATCAATACTGTTCATCTCCTGCAGGAACACGCCAGAGCTGCACACGGAGAATAGCAGGAGGACGAGAAGACGGGGAGAATTCGTGGTTTCGGTGTGTTTTCGCAGTGGGCAAGATGTGTCCGGCGCGGGGGGCTTCTCCCGCCGACGGGCAGCGGTGAGATCCGGAGGGGTCCAGGGTTTTTAGCTGCTGCTTCTCCACAGCCGGAGGTGTTTCTCCTGCTGGTTCTTGTTCTGAGCAGACGTAACTGTTTCTGGTGCAGGTTCTGGACACACGGAGGTGTTTCTCCTGCTGCTTCTGTTTCTGAGCAGACGGGGGTGTTTCTGGTTCCGAGAAGGTCGTGATGGCTCCTGAGCTGAGTGGAGAGCAGCGTGTTGGCAGCAGGTGAAAGCTCAGCTGGAGCAGTGGACGGACGGACGGATGGATGATCTTGGGCCACACCATGGAGCTGCTATCGGTGTGTTCTGACCGGCTCGGCTCGCTCCGGGCGCTCCACAGGTCTCGGGGAGGAATCTGGGAAACATGACGGAACCAAGCACCTCTCTCTCCTCTCCCTTTCTTTCTGGGGTGTGATACAAAAAACCCAAAGCCTCTATCCGAGAAGCAAAAATGAGGATCACGCGGACCATATTCCCAGGGCGAACGAGGCTGATTTTCCCATGATGCTGTGATCGCCCAGGCGAGGGTCCCCGGTGGTCTTGCTCATTAGAGCGCATATTTAATTACTCCAAACGCTCTCCAGAGCACTTCTTAGCCACGAGCCGAATTCGTCCAACGGTGGGCTTATCAGAATGATGCACAGACTTTTTATTCCGGGGGTCTCACTGCAGAGATGAGTGAGCTCGTGTGTGTCTCCGGTCTGTATAATAATATGCGTTTGCTAGTGCGCATCCTTGAAACGTTGTGTGTGGAAACGCACGTTTTCCCCTGAACCTTCAGAGTGGTCTGCAGTAGTGGTCTTCATCCTCGTAATGTCCAGGGCGAACAGCGTGAGCCCCCCCGGGCTCGGCCTGAGGGGAGGGACCGAGCACAGGTCAGCGTGGGGCGAGCGGGAGCCCGTGGCCAACGGCTGCCCTGGCAGGCTGGCGCGCTCCAGCAGCCGGTGGAGGGACGTGGAGGGCCGAGGGTCCACCGGCACAGCTACGGCGACTAAGACGAGGCTGAGTGTGAGGTCAAAATCCGCGTGGCAGGAGCGTGGCGACGAGGGCGGGGTACGCGCCAAGTCCGTGGAACTGGGCCTGGACGAGCGCAGGGCCAGAACCAAGGAGGAGGAGATGAAGCAGCAGCAGCAGCAGGAGGAGGAGGACCACCACCACCGCGGGGAGGAGCAGCAGTTCGCACCCGACGCTCGCGTCTTTTCGGCGGCCGCGTGCTGCAGCGGCGTCATGCGCGTCTTCAGCTCCAAGAAGTTCCGCTCGGAGAAGCTGGAGCGTCTCTACCAGCGCTACTTCTTCCGCCTGAACCAGAGCAGCCTGACCATGCTGATGGCTGTACTGGCGCTCGTGTGCGCCGTCATGCTGTGCTTCCACTGCGCGGGGGGCGCGCACCAGACCGCCTACGTGGTCATCTTCTCGCTGGGCATCGCGCTCGTGCTCGCCCTGATGCTCGCGTGCAACCGCAGCGCCTTCCACCAGGACCACATGTGGATCGTGTGCTACGCCGTGATCGCTGTGCTGCTCGTGCTGCAGGCCGTGGGCGTGCGCTACGTCGCGCCGCGCAGCGCCTCGGACGGCGTGTGGTGGACCGTCTTCTTCATCCACGTCGTGTACACGCTGCTGCCAGTGCGCATGCGCGCCGCCGTCGCCACCGGCGTGGCGCTGGCCGCCATCCACGTGGGGGGCTCGTGGAAGCTCAACGAGGAGGACGAGCTGCTGTGGAAACAGGTGGGTACTTGTGTGGGTGCGTAAAGGACACTAGGATACTCTGAGGGTCTGTGCGAGATGGTGTTCTTCGGAATCACCAGGGAATAGGGAAGGCATGGTAAATGAACAGGAAAGCATTCACGTGCAATTTAGAATTGTAGAAGTAGGAATGTAATGAAATTATGTACATGTCCAGCTGATGTCTCAGACTGTTTGAATCTTTCCCTTAAATCCTTGCAAAAAGGACAAGTGGTAGAGAACGTTCAGTAACTCCGGTAATATAGAATAAAGCTGGGTAACCTAAGACATATGTAAAGACTGGGGCCCCTGGGCTTTTTCTTTACATTTCGTGCTCGAACATAGACCTTTTTTGTTCTAACAAAATAGCCCCTTGATGTTTGAACATGTTGCGCAAAGTTCAGTGAGAGGTTACTGGTGAAAACAGGCAATAGAACAGTTATTGATCTGCATTCTCATGTGGCTTGAGGCTCATGGTGCTCAGTGAGGTAGATGGTAATGCCATAATGTCATGAGGTAAATGTGCTTGAGCAGGAATGTGAGGGATTTATCCTTTTCTAAATATTACACTCAAAGACTTGTGTATCTGTGATGAAGTGAATGTGATGCCTTCTGTTATTAATTTTTCTTTAATTAACCAGGGGAAGAAAGCAGGAAAATATCACCTTACAATAGTTCCTTTGCTGGATTGGAGTTCTGTTGCAGCTAACAAGTTGACTTGGTACGTTTTTATAGATATGCACTGACTTTATAGATTTTTCTCTGTCCCAGTTTCAGTGAAGTATCAATACTTTTACCTGAATGTATTTCTAGGCTTTACTGTTCCTAGATGGCATTGATTGTTCAGCTGGTTGCTACGGTAACAAGCACTAGTCCTACGCACCCATTTTGCATTGGCCAGTGCATTCCAGAACTTCTCAGTCAGACGTGCAACCTCTGCATGGATGTCATTCAGTTGCCTTGAGTGATGGAGAGTGAGGGCTGTGGTTAATGATTAAGCAGAATGAGGGAAATATGTTGATGTGACTAGCCAAGTGGCACATATGGATGTCCCCCATCTGTAAGGAGAGGCGCTTTTCTTAAACTTTTTGGACCCCTCGGATGGCCGTGCTGTTTTAGTGGAATTCTGTAGCTGTACATCAGGGCCACTTTCATGTGCCAGATGCAGCGGGCTGCAGCCAAGCAGACCGTTTTTATACGGTCTCTGAGACTGAGCTTGGTTTAGTGAATGTCATGTGATTTGGCCCACTTTGCTTAGGATGACTTGGTCTGGATTGTTTGCTTTGCTAACACAATTTTCCCAGAAAACCATGCTAAACTACTGTGGTTTGATGACATGACTGGAAGGCAATTTGGAAAATAAATTCAAGGATGACTAAGGACGGCATGATCTTTTAGGTGTTTGGTTCCTGGTAAAGCCAGTGAAGCTGCCAACTTGAGATAAACCAAATAAAGCCTTGCATGGTTCATTAGTACTTTTAATGTGATTTACATGTTTACTGTTCTTTACTTTGTGTCAATCTTCACCACACTTCTGCTTTTATTGTTTTCACAATGAATGCAATGGAAGAAACTGCACAGGGCTGCAATTAGAGGATGACTGATGCTGTGAATGCAGAAAAAGTTTGTATCCTTAATACTTCAGTGTCTCTTTTGTGAAGTAGCATATTGAGTGTGTGAAATGATTTGAATGAATTTCAGATTTTGGATACCAGCACATTTGCCCCCTCAGTATCTTTAAACACTGGGAGTGAAGGCTTGCATGTGAAGTCAACAGGGACCCCAACTTTTCAGATCACAGAACACTGTAACACGCTTGGAGGAGAACATTAAATACCAGTTTTGTTACATCAGCTAACATATTGTTGCTGTCGGGCGGAAACCTCCAAAACGGCTAAAATGTCCAAAACGGCTATTTTTCAGGAAACTGAAAAAACTATTTATATTCTAAATAAATGAATACTGTGTCACCAAACATCCCAAGCTATTTTCAACACTTTTCATTGGTTAATAATTTCTAAATTTTACAGACCCAGGTGGAGACTGACCAATAGTATTGATTTATGGAAAAAAAACCCAACAAAGACAAAGTGGAGTTATGAGGTTTCCGCCCGACAGCGACGATATGTTAGTGCTGAATGAGTTATTGGAGGCAGGTCCCTATCCACTCTAAGAGCGCGAGGCCAATTTTGCTTGTGGCCATGGATGGCTGCCTCAACCCCAGGGATCAAACTCATGATCTGCTGATTATGGGGCCAACGCTTAAACTGTTACAGCAATCAGGAGCGAGCCCAGCACATTTAAAACTGCACCAGAGAGGTGTTTTCGCAATAAAAGAATACCAAAGATGCCAAGATGGGATCCTTTGTTATATTTGCAAAAACATATTAAAGAAATGTCTTATACCATCTATTGCTACAAAATCTAATTGTATTTTCCTTGATAACACAGTCCCAGTGACTGGGGTGTGTGGGAACAAGCTGCTGTGTTTGTTGCTCTTTCTGTACAATGCTGTTGTCTTTAGTATATCAGATCTCTGTGTTTACTTGACTCCCAGTTGGTCTCTCTAGTAGGGCTGGGTTTATGAGGTCCTGGGACAAGGCTTGTATTAGGAGTGCTCTCATAATTAAATAGGAATGGCTATGCCGATCGATCCCCCACTGTCTGAAATGGAAATTTTAGAAGAGAAAAGACATCCGGTGTCACCTTGCTGCATTCTGAACCTAAATAAAGCCAAAGAGATTCTAAAAAAGTCATATTTGTTCAATGCAGGTATGTAAAAGTTTCAATGCTTGCTTGTTGTTGAACACACGGTCTCTACTACTGTTTATTTGCAAGGTTTTATGTGCAAATGTTAGGACATTCTATACCGATGTTTTTCTATAGCGTTAAAACTAGAAACCATGCAGTAAAATATGCTTACAAAATCGACAAAACATGTAATTTGCCTGGGTGTGGGTGGGAATCCTTCACATTCAACTGTATTTGTCCTCATGAAGTAAGAAAAGCTAATTGGGATCTTCTAGAGGTTAGTCTTATGAAGTAGCATTTTTGCTCAGTCAGATACCTTTTTAGTTTTAATTCAATCTAGCCCTGTTTCAAGAAGCTGATCTCTTCTTACCTGGCTGCTTTACCCTACAAAATATGAATGCAGTTGTGACTCCAATAAACCCAAGCACTGTAGCAGTGGCAGCAGCATCGCTTTGTCCTGTTACGAATGCTGTACATTCCAAATATTTTATAATGAAATTATTTTTTTTTCTTTAATAAAAACTCATTCTTGTTTCACAAATGGTTGTCATAAATATCATGCTTTCTTGTGAAACAAAGCCATGGTACAGTTAAACCATGACAACCTTTTTTAGGTTTTGAGAAGCTGAAAGTTATTCTGACGCTCTGTCTAAGCCAGACCCTTGTGCTTCTTGCACCCACCTGGACCAGATTTGTGCTAATAAGTCATTTCCTTTTTCTCCTTGACAAGTCAAAGAGAAATCAGGGGAAGCTAAATCTTTGGAGGAAGGGAAACCGTAAGGCAGTAGTGCTCCTTGCAGACTTTTTCTTGGGATAGACAATCTTTCCTTATGAATGTGGAGTCTCCTGTGATCTTCTCTCCATCCCCTCGTGTGCTTCATTAATGGAGGAGGGGGGCCAAGGGAGCCACTTATCGGTGGTGATGCGGATTCCTCTCCAGAGGAGGTGGGGGTGGGGGGGCAGAGCCTTGCTTTGGCACACCTCCAGCTGCAGGGAGCTTTCTCGTTCACTGTAATTGAATTGACCGCACCATAATGTACAGACCTGCTGGAATTCAAAACAGATGTCTTATTTTGAAAGACTTGCTATTAATTTGCCTTTGAGTTTCATCCCCCATGAAGGCACTGACTCTGGAGCAGCTTGCTAAAGAAAACATCATCCTGGGAGTCCTGAAAGTCAAAGAGCAGACTGCTGATCTCTGTGCCCTTTTGACACTCCCTTTCAACTCTTAATCATGTTTATGATGGGGATTACTTAGTCTGGATTGTTTGGTTTTGCAGTCCGATCCAAGAACCTGCTCCAAATCACTGGGTGTCCATTGCACTGGAGCTGCTGATTTATTTATTTATTTTTCACTGTTATACCTCTCAGTAACCCACTTCTACCTTGTCCCACCTGAACACAGACCTGAACTAGTCCTTCCTGTATCTTAGCAACCAAGGTCCTTCCAGGAGCACTTAGAGCTTCCTTGTAAGAAGACCCCTGTCTTCATTGTTTAACCCTCTAGTGAGTGTGCAGTCGCTTCGTTAGAGATTCAGATTGGGATAATGAAGACACAACTACCTCTGGATCTGTCTGATATCATTTTGCTTTCTCCCTGTCCCAATTATCCCACACTGTCATTGTCCTTTCATTAATAATTAATGTGTGTGGGTGTGCTCTGACCTCCCACATAAGTATCTTTGTCTGTGGTTCGTCACAGAATCAGAATGGCTTCTGACAGTGGGTCAGAACGCAATGCACCACTATCTTAAGCCTCTGATAAATATGGAAGTGCACAGAGGGCACAAGTGCAGCAGGTTCATCATCTCCCACCCCCACTTCTATCCCTCTCGATCCACCTACTCACTAAACAGAGTGGAATATCAAGAGCAAACCTTTCAGCGGGACTTCTTACGGCCTCCCCGGTGATGCTGTCTGAACTGGCATGTACATTTATCTGGTAGTTACACTCATGAAGCCATTTAGCTTCATTATATCTTGGTCTTTTTGTTTTCCGCCTTTTCTTCAGTTACACAATCTTCATTGGCTCCTTCAGTTTCCTGTTATGATAGAACGTCTCCAGGTCTGTTCAGTGTTCCGCCTTCAATGAAGTCTGATGAATGGCTTTGTATGAATTTCTATCAATATTGACACAGATACATCTTGTCAATATTTGGCCATGAGCTTCTCCTTGCTTCTGTTTGAAGTCCAGCCTCTTAACATGATAAGAGCTTAATATGTTTGCATGTTATGTTTGCAGGTGATAATTGCTGTAGAAACTCAGGAATGCACCTTTGAAAACAAAGACTTGGTGTGACATTTACACTAGAAATGATCCTTGTGCTGTCTCTTCGCCTATTGCTTATGTTTACATTTTTACTAGGGATACGGATTCAGAATTTCTGGGTCAAGAGCAGGAGCTGCTTATTAACACCTTGTTGTAGCCAAGAATAACCGCAATGGTTTTTGGCATCTTCATGCTCTAATCTATAAATGAGGTACAGTAAGTGTAATAGGTCACCTATCCTACATCATTGTAATGACTTTCCGTTGTTTTATGTAAATTATATTTATCAGTTTGAACTGTAACATGTATTACAAATTAATATTTGACCCAACTAATCTTTTTTTATGTTGATAATGTGGCTTTCTGGTTTGATTATCTGAACCATTTGCAGTAGGCCAGGATGAGCTGTTCCATTTAAAATGATCTTTAAAAGAAAACATAGTTACTGGTGCAGTTATTTTATTAAAGAAGCAATATGAGTCTTAAGTAGACAAACAAGCTGCTAATTCTAGCTATACCAGTTAATATTACTAACATTAGTGCCGGAGGACAAACTCTGCAGACTGCATAGGACAGTGCAACTATGGATAAATCAACAAGCAGCGGAGTAACAAAAGCAACAGTGAAGTGGAAAGCTACAGTTCCCCACAAACAAGATGTACCATATTTATATTTATGGCATTTATCAGACGCTTTTATCCAAAGCGACTTCCAGTCTGTAACTACAGGGGGCAGTCTCTCCCTGGAG
>JBBPDE010000002.1:9157294-9178104 GCA_037974605.1 Nannopetersius ansorgii
GTGTGTGTGTGTGTGTGTGTGTGTGTGTGTGTGTGTGTGTGTGTGTGTGTGTGTGTGTGTGTGTGTGCGCGCTTAAGAATTCATTTCTGAGCCAGACGGATCTGTGAATGTCATTATTTGTTTAATGGTATACTGGATGATCTAAAAATAGCATGAGTTCTGTATAATCGATTCATTTGCAGCACACAAAATCAAACTTTGAAACTAAAATTGTATCACATTTTTTTAAATCCCTGGTCACTGTTGCTTATTAAGCCCCTCTCTAGAGGGCATGTTATCAGATTGGTTTCTTCTAATTTTTATTACACAGACTGCTGTCAGATTTAGTCATAAAGATTAGGTGTGTGTTGTAGAATTGTTGTAATTTAGTGAAATAAACATCACCCCAATTTGCTGTTAAGGGTCATTGCCTGTAAATTAGCCATGTGATATTCTGTGTAACAGAAAGAAGAGAAGGCCATGATTGCCAAGATGAATCGGCAGCGGACCAACTCCGTGACCCACAACAGCTCTCACTGGACCGACCGGCCATTTTATAACCACCTGGGTAGCAACCAGGTCTCCAAGGAAATGAAAAGGATGGTGAGAGAAACAGAAACACACACACACACACACACACACACAAAGGCTCCCACCCCCTTTCTGACTATCATCAAACTCACTGCCCCCTCGTTACTAACACATGACTAATTTGTCTACTATTCTCCTTTTCCGTGGATGATAGAGTTCAAATTTATCAAGTACAGATTTGACCGCGTCCTGCAGTCTGCAGAGGAGACCACTGCTGGAGCGTCAAGATCCAGCTTGTTTGCATTGGCCTTAATTACTATGACTCACACCAATTACCACCTCTGACTGAAGAAGTGTTTTTTTTTCTTCTTCTTCTTCTTTTTTTTCTAAGCAGGGGCTTTTATCTTAACGCCGCTTGTTAACTAAGCCTGAGCAGCTCTCCATTCACAGCCTTGTTCAAAGTGCCTTCTCCTCTTTGTATCTGTGGCTATGTCACTAAGCTCCCTGCTCCTCCCTGCCTGTGGGGCCCAAAGGGAACAGGGCTCTGATTAAATAAAGCAGGTTTGCCTCACAGGACGCCCTCTGGGATTTAATCAGGCAAAGTGGAACCTGCAATTAGACCCTGTGCAAGACCCCAAAGGAAATCCTTTATCTCACTTTCTTTCCATCGTTTAGTGCTCCACCTCTTTGCTAATATGGTGGCAAAGGCCACAGTTCTGGGTTAATTGATTGTGCCATGTCTGTCATAGAAAACAAAACGAAGTGATGTCGACGTTTAATGCGTACTCGTTTACATGTCCGGCTGGTTTAGCTCTCCATGTTTAGGGACTTTGAAAAGGGCAAGTGTGGGAGCAGAAAGTCCTCATAGCAACATGTGTCCACTTGATGGCAATCTCACCCCCCCCCCACCCCCCCAACCCCACCTTACACTTATTTTCAGTCATCTTGGCCTAAATGGGTAGAGGCCAATAAACCCTGAGAGCAAAGCTGACAGTTTAAACTGCATTTGAAATGTTTTCTAAAGGTCTTCTATGATACCGCATATACAAAATTATTCATATTAAAACAATGAACACCTCTTATAATCTCTCTGGTAAATGTAAATTAGATTCTCATTTAGGACCTCGTTTTTTCTGACCACTTGTTTGGTTAACTTAAGAAGGTTGAGAAACATAGATATCATGAATTAATCTCTTGCCTGTTTTGAGGAAAGACCTGTTTTTGTCTCCTGTACTGTCTGGAGAACTGCGGTGGCCCCAAAGGGCCAAAAATCCTCCTGCAGGTGTTGCTCAGCCTGAGTGAGGAAACAAGTGATTTAGCACCTCTGAGTGCTCCCTGGGCTGCAGTGATTATGTGAATGGAAATAGAAGGGGATGTTTGTGTGGGGGTGTGCTTTTAACTCCACCACGTCTGTTCTTATTGTTTGGCTCTTTGCAACTGGTACAGAAATGCTTTATTCCTGGGTCATGGATGTATGTGTTTGTACAGTTTGGATACTGAGTATTAAACTGTTTTAATAGTTTAAAGCACAGATAACCAATATATTATTCCAAAATTAAGATTATTGTATTAAGATTGAATTGCAGATTATTAACTGATTATTTAACACTGACATATATTCATCAGGCTCAGATTCAGAATTGCGTCTATTGGCCTATTTTATCAGTAAGCATGCTCTGTAACAAACATATGGGTGTGGTGTAGGCACATGTACATGTATTTTTACATATTGTTTTTGTGCTTGAGAGACACCATCGACCGAAATCAAATTCTTTGTATGTGTTTGCTCAAATACTCTGCCAATTAGCGAGATTCTGATTCTGATATGGCGACTGGCGCTGTACGACAGGCTCTGGGTCCAAAGACCACTGGACACTTGCTTTGTCTACTGGCTGCAGCTTGTGTGCATGTATGCCGGCAGGCTGCAGGGCTAAACACACAAACATACTACAGCAGCGTCATATCAACAGATGCCTGTTGTGCAAAACTGAGCACCGCGCCAAATGACGCACGTAGCCATTCTAGGTATAGCCAGTTAGCCACCATTCTAGTGTTGAGTGTGTGCGAATACTCCCTCACTTTTTGTGACTAATGGTGGGAATGTTTACAGTGTTGCATTCTCCTACTGTTTATGGTTCCAGATAATAGAAATTATAGTTAGTTCTGAGTTTGAAACAGGACTGGCCGAGAATCATCCCATGATGGTAATGTTAGTCTCTGGTAGTACAACTCAAGTATACTTGCCTGTAGCCTGTAGCATCAGCATCTTGACATTAAATATAATAAAGCCAGAGTAAAGTTTCTAATAAATAACAGGTACTGCAATAAATAGCCTCAGGGGATACAAATTAATATTAATAACAAAACCAAACTGCTCTTCATTGCAATAAACATAATACATATATTTGCTGTACTACTGGAAGTTGGAGTTTCATTTTCAGTCAACATTTTTAATCTGCTATGAGCTTCTGATACTGCGTTTAAATGTGTTGCACAAATGCTAGTTGTGTAGCTATTAACTGATGAGTCCAGAGTAAGTTAGACATTAGTAAGTCTTTGGAAGCTATAAAATAAAATATAATAGCATTTCTATGCAACTGTGCAAGATCGGGGCTTTTTTCCCACTAGTGTATTATTGTGTAATTACTGTTTGTGATGAATTTGAAAACTTAATATCTTAATATCTTAAAAATTAGAAATTAAAAATGAAAATGTGTATTTTGCATGTCCTTTAGCATCTATTTAGAAGAACTTGTTTGATTCTGCATGGCCCACAGCAAAGTGTCAGTCATTGTCCATCACAGCACCAAACCCAGCTCGACAGAATCAGCCCTGCTGCACTTCCTGATTTGTTTGACACAAAGAAAAACAAGTGCCAGAGCAGATCAGTGAGCATGACACAGTGTTTGTGTGAAACAGTCACATGAGTGCCTCAGGGAACTCCAGCTATAAAAACAGCACAATATGACCATATCGAGTTTTCCCTCTGTCGTTTCCGAAGGCCCTTCCACTAGGCTAGATCACTGTCGAGGTTGCGCTGAGGTAACTCACATGTTTACACCAGGCAGTGGCACGCCACTCTCACGTGGGTCCCAAATGTGACCTCCCACAAACAGTAGTGCCACTAATCTCCCCACTTCTGTTTGCTCCCCCTCACATGCTGCTTATTGGAAAACAAGGCCAATTTCAGCTGTACAGTACAAAACGAATAGAATGAGACTAGCCGGTTGTTGCCAAAAACTGGGACGTGGAAACTGAGTGCTTTATGCGTGATGTTCAGGTCACACATACAGCATCTTCCCTGTTTGGACAATATGAATGTTATTGCCCGACAGCATCCTTTACTGCCTATGTGCATATCAACAGAACTTACTGGATCTTTCATTAAAAAAAAACACCAATTATGTACAGCCTGAAAAAGACAGTAGTATAGAGTAACTGCATAATAATATAACAGCATAGTAATATAATGCATAATTAATTTATTAATAATTTACATTTTTCTGGAATAATATATTCTTGCAGTACAAGTACAAATACAAATACTGCTGTTTTTCTTGTGCATTTTGTTTTGATACCTCAACTGTGGTTTATAATGATAAACGGTATCACTCTCTCTTTATTTTGGGGTTTTGAGTTATTGAAAATGAACACAATAAAAACACAGGGCCAGTCACTTTAAACAACACATTAAACATATGCTATGTAACATGCTGTGATGGACTGTGTTACAACAGCACCACCAAAGTGCTCACATATCAACTGAATGGAAATGTCCACTTGTTCTGGTCATGTCACTTTGTCTTATATAACATCAACAAAATCAGATGTTACCAGTTTGTGTGCCGACCAGCTCCTGGTACAAGCCATGGTTATCTCTCGCCTTGATTACCACAGTACCCTACTAGTGGGTCTTCCAGCTTGTACAAAAAGAGCCTCACAGGACGCACATGGTCACGTCACTCCTCTGCTAATTGACCTACACTGGCTACTGTTACAGTTCCCGTCTGCAACCACTAGGGGTTGCCATCGGACTAGGACCATCCTTAATATCGGTCACCTGGACTATGTCACATTCTTATTTGCTTCTCACCTGCGCCTGTTTCCTCACCCCTGGTCTGTGCTGTTCTCTGTTTGCCTTATTAGTTTTGTGTGGCCACAATGCCTTGTTTGTATCCTTATGTTATTATGATTAAACCCTCACCAAAGAATGGAAGCCTATTCCCATGTCGCATCCTTCCCTAGTCTGTCAGGACAGAATCTAGCCGTGACAGCTACCCATGAATTACATTCTGGTCACTAACTTGGCGACAGAATTACTTCTGATTTTGCATCTAGTAACCTTAACCCTTTCATTCAGCCAGTTCCTCCTCACTCCCTTCCGTGTTCCCTCATGGAACATTGTCTGGCAAACCCAGTCCAGACTCTTCTTATTCATGGTTCCCAGCTGATGGAATGAGCTGCCAAGGGCTACCAGAGCAGGGGAACCCCTCTTTATTTTCAAAAGATTAATTTATTCAGAGAGCACCTTCTCTTCTAATTCATGTTTTCTTCCTGCAGTACTCCCTACTTAAGGATTTAGCCCTCTCTAGATCTCCCTCTGTCTTGAAGCTTGAGTCTTCAAATTGTCAGTCACTTAGGATAAATTATTGTAATGTAATATGATTCAGGTGAAAAAAGTGGTGGTGACCTGCTTTTATTGAAGGTGTTGCACAGAAACTGAGGTCTCAGTTTCTCATAGAGAAAATTCTGTTGAAATCTTTCATATTCCACCCTCCCTGCCTTCCACTTTTTATCTTTTTTCACTGTCTCCTCCCTACTTTGGAGCAGCATGTGTGTGGCGTTTGGATGACCGATGAGGTCTTCAGGGCTCATACGTTCTTGCCGCACCATTTATCATTGGTACCTCAGTTGCAGCAGTGTAAGCATGTGGGGGTTCAGATTCAGAGATAACTTCTCTAGGATGTTTTTGCAATATATTTTAAGGAACATTTTGGAGAGAACAAGACAATGGTATTCTCCTGATATTCTTAAAAACTTATATCTATACCCTAGACTTATTATTTACTTACTAATTGTTTTTCAAGTATGTTATTAATATATCTTATTAATATGATCTTAAGATAATGCAAATGTACCTATTTGAATGATTAACTGGTAATATTTTTGGATTATACTTTTGTTTTATGTGCATATGTAATGTTTGTTTTTCGGATTATATGGATTATATTGTATCTAGGTATTAAAGTATGTCAGCAAGACTGCGAGAGATGGTGCCGATCATTTATTCAGGGACATGAAGAAAGCCATGGTTAAGCTTTTAAATAACTTTTTTGATTTTGTCATCCTTGTTTTGCCAGACTCCTCCAGAGGGGGTCACTGTTGTGCTAGAAACACAATGAGCTGCACTGATTCTCTTTTACACACAGAGAGTTCTGTCCTATCAACACCTCAGTTCATACTGTTAATTTATTCTCTCCTTCTGTAGGGATTTGAAGACCCCAAGGACAAGTGAGTATTAACCCCTCTATCCTTTCACCCAGTTCTGTCTCATCGGTGTTGGTGAAAAGCTGCTGGCTGCAAGTTTTCGTTCGCCCACCTTGGAAAGTCGCTGGGGAGCTTTACCTTTATTAGAGCACTTTTAATGTGGGAAGAGTGTGGAATGAGTTCGCTTAGTATTTTTTGTTTTTCAAGGTGGCACCAGAAAACATGCTTTCTGTCTCCTGCTCACTAGGTGAAAAAGATCTGGGGATTTACGGTGCATGAAATGCTGGTAATCCGCAGTCAGTGGACAAAGTCAGTGTGCTGCGCAGTCCATGCATGAATCATCACATTGGCTCACTGCGCCATCAGCCATCAAACTGTGAAAGTGTCTAAAAGCGCGAATCAGACCAGTGCTTTGACAGGGCTGCTATTCAGAATGCCGGTTTAGTGTTTGATGACCTTCCATATCTTTGTTGAATTTAATTGCATGTATTGGTGGAGTTGATATAGTTTCACCATAATGAACAGTGATGGTGTTTATACAACATATAGGCCAGTTTATCTTGAAGTCTGCATGTTTGCCAGTATGTTATGACTGGAGCCCACAATTCAGTATCATGCATTAATCACTGTGGAGAGTTCATCAAAGCTCGGCACAAGACAATGACCATCTTGCATAATAATCATTGTGTGGTCTGTGATCAGGTGATCACACCGTTAACGAGAAAGCCGATTGATGGGGAGCTGTGCTCCTTTTGAAGCGTTCTGCTTGCTGCTGTTCATGCGTGGGTGTGCCGCAAGCTCTGGTGGTGGGCATGAGTGTGGCTGCTTGTCGAGATGAAGGCCGACAGTCAGGAAAGGCACAAAGTGGAACAACGGTGTCTCGTCTTGTGTTATCTAGACATTTCATTTTCAGAAACACTCAGGAAAACCTGAACCCCGAGGACGAGGTGGATGAGTTTTTGGGTCGCGCCATCGATGCCCGCAGCATCGACCGCCTGCGCTCTGAACACGTCAAGAAGTTCCTGCTGACCTTTCGCGAGCCTGACCTGGAAAAGAAGGTACACTCGGAGTTGGAACAAAGTGAACACGCTGTAAACTGTGCTCACTTTTCTTTATGAGTTTGAATGAAAAACACAAAACTCTTTAACATATAACAGTAGAGATCCTTATATACATATTAGGGGTGTAAATGTTGCATCACTTTTTTACAATTTAAAACAAGGTCACTCCACATGAAGTACAGTGAGGGTCTAAATGGGAGCCCGTCATTAGGAGAACACAAGTTTGTCCCCAGTGA
The DNA here is from genome assembly GCA_037974605.1 of Nannopetersius ansorgii. NCBI lineage: Eukaryota > Metazoa > Chordata > Actinopteri > Characiformes > Alestidae > Nannopetersius > Nannopetersius ansorgii. The sequence continues at coordinate 9,164,589 of JBBPDE010000002.1, forward strand.
TACTGCAGCATCTGTCCAAGAGAGCACTGTTAGCCTGGCGCTCTCTAGGTGGGTCAGAGAATTGCAGTGCTATGTTCTTCCTCCATTAATTATTCACACAACGCCCACCACTCAGCATGATGCTAGTCCAAAAAAAGATTAAAAGATGCTGTGACACTTCACATCTAGTGTGACTCCCTTCTAGTGTTGGTGTTGATGTGACTAGGGTGTCCTTGTTGGAGGTTGGGGGAGTCCTAGCTGAGGGGTGGAATTGGACGTGAGTAAAATTAGTGAAGGGATTAATAAGGATCACTGAAGAATTTCACATCGCTATGGCACAGCTAAATAAAAAAAAAAATATTAAAGACTTATAATATTTTTTTTATATTTAATGTAAATGTTTTACATTATTTAGCAGACACCCTTATTTAGAGTTATTTATATCTGTGGCTGTACTGCTACTGAGTTGCTCTCCGGGGCTTTTGTGCCTTGTTTTACCCTTGTGTGGGGATGCGGTGGATGTATCGCTTGTATATTGTAAACGTGTAAATATGTTTTGCATAGTTATGTGTTTACAGCTGTGTTTTCAGTCACCACTTAATTCTTCCTGGGGCATGGGTATCCAGAGCCTTTCCTGTGGCACAAGGCAGGGACTCAATCAGCCAGCCCACTGCAGAGCACAAGTTTTCGGTGCCAAGAAAATTGAGCTTATACTTTATTTATGTAATCACTTTGAATCCATTGAAATATTTTGAAATGTGTGTAGTTGAACCGACATCACAATACCACAATGCATTTTCACACCTTCAACGCATCTGCATCATGCGCTCTTCTCTAAAGTGCCGCAACCAATTGCATGTCGCCACATCGAGCTAAATTTGTCACCACTGTCGGAGAGGTGTGAGAGTATGCAGAGCACGTGACTGAGGTGAACTACAACTTGTCAGAGTGCAGGCCGTACGGCCCACACCCTGAGCTCCCTCTTGGCATGGACCAAGCTGAGACGTGGGGATCCATGCAAAACGTGACTTTTATTAAAGTAAAAGCAAGGCAAAAACGAACATAAATAGGCACTGTGGCCACTAGACTTGAAAATGCAGATAAACAGACAGAGTACAGGCAGGGTAAAGTGAGGTGAAAATGAGGTGATCGAGACATAAGGGTAAACTGACTAAAACAGGCTTAAATACACAGACAGGACAAGAAACACCTGGGGAACACAGACAGGCAACAGGTGAGGGTGCACACATGACAGAACACATGACACACAGACAAGAACTACAAAGGACTACAGGGAGCACGTGACACATGAACAGAATATAACAGACTTTCAAAATAAGAGTACACAGAACACGAGAACAGAATGGGGATAAAAAACAGAAAACCACGGCCTCTAACGGCCGGCAGCCGTAACACAACTATGGTTCTCAACTTTTTCAACATTAAAGCCCCCTAGCTATCACAGCATGTTGCCAAGGTCCACTTGGCCACATTAGATGAAAATAATCGATTGCGGACCTGTGTCGATTTTACATTTGCAGCCCATCACTGGGGGTTGACAAGCCCGGGACTAGAAGATCTTAGGTGCAGAGTGAGTCAGCGGGTGAAATTTTAGCAAAAAGGGGTCGTTTGAGAAGTCAGCGCACTTCTATTAAAGCCCTGGTCACGACTGAACAACTGAACAGTGCACGCCTCTCTTAATCAGTCACGACTGATCGACTGTCTGCATAATCACTCAGAGGGGTACACTGAGGATGGAGAAGCAGAACACAAGGGGAAGAAAAAAGCTTTGATGGTGGCAGGGGGATGAAAAGGTAATGGAGGGAGAATATAGCACTTTTTTTCCTCCTCTGCCTGCAATTACTGCCCCTTTTAGCAGTTAACTGGTCCTCCCACATCTGTTTCAGATCAGAGGGACAGCTGTTGCATTTAAGGAGACGTAATTGGTGCTTTTGTTTTCTTCTCTTGTCCGTGTAGACATGGAATCTGAGCTGGTTCTCATCATCTCTACCACTGAATATTCTCCTCATTGCTCTGTAAATTCCATTAATAAAACTCTTCTGCTATATTTCTTAGTGATATGTACCCCCCCACTCTTTTATCTTCTTTGTATATTTTTTAGTTATTTCATATTTTTCATGGTCCCTGAACCGTGTTTGTTGCACCCTTCTGTTTTTGGTTTCCTCTAGTTCCGCAGCTCTTACTGTTAATATGGGTTAATGCATGTTTTTCATCCAGGTAAAGTAAAATGTGTTTGTCTCTGTTTTTTCCTCCTCATGTTTTCCTCTTCTCTCTCAGTACTCTAAGCAAGTGGATTCCAGGTTTGGAGCGTATGTAGCATGCGCCTCCCTCGTTTTCTTGTTCATCTGCTTCATCCAAGTTGTCATAGTACCTCAGTAAGTATTCACTGCGTTGCATTAGGTCCAATTAAATAATCAACAAAATATTGTGTGTGTTATACACTATAAGGACAAAGGTATTGGGCTTAGACCCCTTACATCCAGTGAAGGGCAGTCTTGATGCTTCAGCGTACCAAAACATTCTGGTCAATGCCAGGGTTCCAACCTTGTGGGGAACAACCTTTTCTATTCCACCATGACCGTCAAAAGTATTGTGGTATGCCTTCACATTTTGTTGCTTTGCCGACAACAAAAAAAAATCACAAAAAAAATTTTTCCAGCTCAGTGCAACTTATAACGTTCAAGTAAAAGATAGAAGATCACTGAGATGGATAAAGGATCACCCCCTGTTTCAGTACTTCAGCCCACTCTCCTTTACAAATTTTTTTTGTTTGTTTTATTTTGTTTTTTAACTGTTGTTTGGCTTAATGTTCAGAAAATTAATTACTTGTGTAAACAATAATGATCACCTAGATGCAGAAAGTGTCCTAACTAGTATCCTAGTATCCAACCTTTACAAAGACCCCTAGAAGAAGCATGCTCATCAATATGTTTTTATATTATGCCGGTCGCCCTTATCCAGAGCGACTTACAATCATTGGTTACAGGGACAGTCCCCCTGGAAGGGTTAAGTTTCTTGCTCGAGGACACAGTGGTTGAAAGTAGGGAGGTTTGAACCTGTAACTTTGTGGTCATCGGGATCACAGCCCCTCCTACTGGCTCATTAGTAGCTCAGGGCGTCTGAAAATAAGTATTTTGGCTTGTGTTGGATGCAATATAGTGCATACAAAGAAAGCATATATGGGGGAAGAGAAAAGCCCATTTATCCTGTATAATAAGCAGGGATTGACATAAGCGATATGCATGCAAGAATTGGCGTATGTGGTACGAAAAATGTGCACCAGTTTACAGTCTTCACTGCGCAAATGCGTACCTAATTTAAGTAACTTCATACTGGATCTCTAAGTACCACCACTCAGGGAAAGGAAACCCTTAAAAAGAAAAAAAATGTAGTTCCTGCTGGTCCGCGGAGCCCCGCTTCTGCACCAATCAAAATTGTTCGCCAGTCCAGAGAGGAGTGATCTGCCCCTGTAACTCTGAAACTCGAGTGGCTCTGCCAGCGTGCCTTCCTCATTTCGAACAGTTAGTGATTAGAAAACGGAAACACCCATCATATTAGAAATTTGAGTTGTTTTTTTTTTGGGTGTCAAATAATCCCGTGGTTGAATTTAGGTTGTAATGCAAAACATTAATTTAGGTACTCATTAGAGTACTACAGCAAAAAAATTGTCAATCCCTGATAAGTTATTTTGTGGTTTCTCACTTAGGTGAGGCATTGAGCGCTCCAGTACTTTTAGAGAAACAGATGCAGTGGAGGCAACAAGCTGTTCGCTGTCCTTTTCTGCTGGTCCAATGACGGCCACTTTTAATTAACGTCCCGTCAGTAGCCTGGCACCACTGTACCTCTGCTCCGTTTACTGATGGCTAGAGCCGGTGTGGCCATTTTCTCACCAGCTCAAGTGTGATTCCACTAGGATACTTTATCAGCTCTCTTGTGTTTCACGCTTTCCTTGTTTCATTGCATTTTCTCTTTCACTGACTGTTGATCTTTTCCTTTCAGTGTCAGTGTACATTGCTGCAGTGTCAGTGTTTTTATATTCTTTCTGTCTCTGTTCCTCAGCTCCAGGCTGATGACCAGCTTCTATGTGTCCTGTTTCATCATTCTGATGGCTGTCATGTTTGTCTCAGCTGTTTACTCCTGTTACCTGGTAAGTGATCCTTTATCATTCACTTTCCTCATGCTTACAGTTCATCCATGTCCTCGAAGCAGTCCTCAGCTTGTACAAACATCCTGATTTACAGTTAATTCATGGGATCTGAGAACTTACATTTAGTTGTAAATCTTGAGTTTTTATACTATTTTTACTATGTAACTGCTATGAAATATAAGTATAATGAGAGTGAGAAATATGAGTGGGCCCACATACATCCCACCTCAGGGGTTAGGGTTTAAGGTTGGGTTTGCACTGCAGGGCAAATTAGGTTTGTTTCTTAAATCAGATTTTCACACTTGAGCATTCAGATTTCAAGCAACCAAATCTGATTTGCCTGGTTATATTTGCCTACTTATCAGTATTGTTTGCCTTAGTAACAGTGTAAGCATGAGTAAACTGACTAGGGGGCAGCAAGTAAAACTAGTCACATTTGTGCTGCTAGACTTTGCCATTCCTTAACACCTATAACTAGCAGAATTATTGTGCTGGATTTCAACTAAAAAATGAGGTATTGCATTAGAGTAGGATAAGCTAAGGCTAATTTCAACTTTTAACTAACTAAATGTTGTAATTAATAAATTAAATGATGTTCTATGAGAGGTTTCAAGGTCACCAGGAATAGAGTGTAAAATGTTAGTTTGTATGATAGAGTGTACAACATAAAAAAACAGTGTAACACAACATGGTTTAAAAATCAGTTCTATCTGAAAATTCTCTGGATGTAGTCCTAATTTCCTGATGAGACATGTGGTTAACAGCCCTCAGTCCAACACTCCCCATCTGTTCTCTCATGAATACAGAAATAAACACAACACAGTGTGCAAAGTAGGGAGAAATGCGCTCTGCATATTGTTGCTGTCCAAAGAAAACCATCTCCAATTTTTAGGGATTTTTTTTTTTACTTGAACTCAGCAGCTACCCTGTACATGGTGTGAAAATATAACTCAGTAGAAATGATTTGTAAATAAAATGCTTTACATTAACTTGCGCAAGATTTAAAAGTGTTTTTACATATAAAGTTACCTTTTTGAGTGACTTGTTTTTCTTTGGACATATGCAAAACATTATCCAGATTTAAGGTTCTTATTCATCTTGTACTTAAAACAGATCTGAGTGATTATACCCTTTTTTAAAACAAAAATGAGATTTGAAACAAATGTGACTTGAATTTGGTTGGGAAAATGTCCGATTTATTTTTCAGAGAGCTGTTCAAACCAAATATGCTTAAAATTAGATTTGAGATGCCTGTCTAGTGAGATAGAGAGAATGATAGAGAGAGGGATGAAGAGAGGGCTATACAAACAAAGAGATGGATAATCCACCTTTAAATCACAGGCATGCAGATAAAAAAGCCAGATATAAATATATAAGAAAAAAGCCATCCATAATTTATAAGGCTTGTAAATGACATGAAGCCAAACAAATGCAGGTGGCAGGGATAAACAAATCCCCTTAGTACAAAACAACACGGCATAGCAAAACACCACAATCTAATACAGCAATGTCCCGCTACCCGTCTGTCACAAAGACTGTGCTAACAGACACTTGAGCCACCATCTGAGTCTGACAGTGACATTGATTACTGGTCATTTTCAAGAGCTGAGCCCACACCACGGGGGTAAACAAACTTTTGGTAAATGACCCGTGTGGATGTGATTGTGTTTTTTTTTTTTTTCTTTTAAAGTAGTGTCAGGGTTTGGCTGCTCCTTAGAGACCATGAGTCAGACAGTTTCAGACAGAGACACAGCGAGAATCTGGCAGGCCTCTGCGGATGCTGCTGTGGACCAGGCTCAGAGTTCTGGCAGCTAATGACAAACCAAAGTCCCCCCTTTCCTTCAGCTGGAGAATTAGATTGACCTGGAGAATTGGATTCACCCCTGACCATGAAATGTCTTTCAGAAAAGTCCCTCATGCTGCTCAATCAAAAACTCTCGTGTAGTTCAATGTCCCCACAAGGTCACCGCCCATGGATGCTCTTCTGCTGGGTTGATGGTGGAAAGATTAGAGACCAGAAGGGCACCCTGTAGAAAGATGAGCAGAATTTTCCACTTATCTGCAAAATATACTCCGTTCACAGTAAGGTTAGGCAATGTCATCACGATGGTAGTCAACTCGGTTGCTAAATAGGGCATCACTTTAGCCAGTACTTAACAAAAGAGGACAGTCTGGAGAAACTTCTTAAGCGATGTGTAATGTTTGTTATAATGTCATCAGTGCAGAACATGGAGATACAATGAATCACAACCGTTTGTAGGTATATGCTAGATTGCCATCATTCTCAACTGGCCTTAGTAAAATTGATAGCTTCCACCGATCAACCATGTCTTCTGCAAAAAGGTGGATTTATGTTGTAACTTTTAATATGATAGTAACGCTTTCACCATGTCCTTAAAGGCACTCTTCTCAATATAACAATTAAGAATGATTTGTTTAAGTGTAGATTTAAAAATGTTTGCCCTAAATTAAAACGTGCTTTCACTGCATATTATTGAGTGTGACTAAATAATAGCTCCTTGTGCCTAATTTACTAAGGGAAAAGAGCTTATTATAATTAGAATAAACTCATCCTTCATTTTTGCGCGCTCCAGCTGACACTCGTAAAAACTACATATTCATCCGTTTCTGCAGCTCAGTTTCATCCCACAGGGAAATCCCGGCAAATATATAATAAATAAGAAGCAAGTAAAAAAAAATTGTTACACTGGAGACACTGGAATTATATAGTGTGTGTGGTAGAGTGAGCCCCACTGTTGGTAGTCAGGTTTGGGTGGGTGGTATTGTGGTGCCTGGCTCAACATTGTGATGACTTTCAGCCATATGCCCAGCCCTAGTTCCAGCCCTAGGTTTGGTAAAAAATTATTTTGTTGCTAAATAAATAGGCTTAATGTAATCTAAATGTACCATTCACTCTTTATTTCATATGTTGAAGTTAAGCTGCTGAAAGTATTTCTTTTGATAAATTTTTTTGCTTGGATCTGTCCAAATACTTTGAGGTTTTTAGGTTTCTCAATCCAAATTGCTTTTTTAATGGTAGCAATGCAATGATCGTGTGTCTGTGTGTCTGTATTATAATATAAGATATTGCTGGGCTGAGAATGATTCACCGAACATTTCCGAGTGGTCCTCCGGGGTCCTGACCATTAATGGATGGGGTAAAGGGGAAGCTAATAAATGATAAGGTGAAACTGATGGACTTCAGGCTATTAAACTACAAAGCACATATGTGCTAAGTGCATAGACAGGTGTGGGAATGTGCATGTGTATGACCTACACAGAAAGGATCACAAACAGTAGTGTTGCTGAAACCAGCCTTTTTATGTTTAAAGTATCAATAGATGTTGAACATGATCATTTATAAATGATGTATAAATGTATATGAGTTATAAATTATAAAACACGAATTATAAAAATCATACTTGAACACAAAGTACTTAAACACAACACAACAGTTATACATGGACTTTAGGGAAAATGCAGAAATGTAGGTTGTGGCCCCTTTAAGATTTGTTTTTAGATGCTGAATTTGAAGCTATGGTGCTCCTCTCTCATTTTCTTTGTTGGACAGCTGTTCCCAGTGCCCCTACAGAACCTGTCTAAAAGGATTGTTCAGTCCAGACTTAACAGCACTCTGGTGGGAGTCTTCACTATAGTCCTGGTCTTTCTCTCAGCCATCATCAACATTGTGAGTTTGCCATTTTTCAATTGAAAGTCGATATAAATAATGATTGTTTATATTAGAGATCAGTACACTCCTAGAATTAAATTCCTTCTGTGTATGTCTAAAATAGCACATTGGACATTAAAATAATGGATATTAGTAGTAATGACAATTATAGTTTTAGTTTCTAATACTCTTTTTCCTGATACTTGGTGATGCATCCTTTTGATGAAGAAGAATTATTTGAGAAACTAGACAGTTTTCCAGCCAAGAAATGTTTGGTGTCCAACTTTTGTTTAGCAATGGAGCTATGAGACTATAGCTAACAAACATTAAAAGTCATTACTCCAAATTCTTTCTGTAAATACATAATCTGTCAGTGTGGTTTCGGGCCTTTAGTATTATTTTAATATAAATTACTCATTAAATAAATTACACATTGTACACACCATGCAACTGTAACTGAAATGTGCACCCAGTTTGCGTAAGAATGGGCCAGAATGAATAGGAACTCAAACACAGTCACAAAATGTGCTGGACACCGGCCCTCCAGGACTGGAGTTCGAGACCTGTGATCTAGAGTGTATTCCTGGTGCATAACTGGTGCCTTACCTTCCCTTATGGGATTGACATGTTTTTAAGGCAAGGGAACACATAACCAAGTATTAGAAAATAAATGATACAAGTGACTCTTTCTGGTGAGTTTACATACATTGTACAGACAAAAGTATTAGGCCACTGTTCAGTGTTTGTGCTAGGCCCCTTACTTTCAGTGAAAGGCAAACTTAATGATTCAGCATGATGAAAGAAGGCTAGTCCAGCATGACTGTACCCCAGTGCACAAAGCATGCTCCATTAAGACAGGGTTGGGTGAGTTTAGAGTGGGAGAACTTGACTGGCCACACAGAGCCCTGACCTCAACCCCATCCAACACTTTTGGAATGAACTGGAATGGAGATTGCGAGCCAGGCCTTCTCATCCAATCAGTGCCTGAACTCATTGATGCTCTACAAAATGAATTCGCACAAATTCCCACAGAAAGCTGTTATAGCTGCAAAGTCAAATGTTCAAGTCAATGCAGTGTTTTTTAAAGTCCCCATAGGTGTAATGGTCAGATGTTCCAGTACTTTTGTCTGTATAGTGTATGCTGGCCAGCAGTATTTGTCTTTACTGAAACATGCCCGAGTTTTGAACAGAGTGTCCTGGTTGTTTTGGTGTGGGTGTGGGTGTGGGTGTATGTTTGTTTCCCAGTTCACATGCAGCACTGATGATCTGAAGGAGTGTTTGGGCCAAGAGTTTAACATCAGCCCCAGCAGTGTCAGCGCTTGCCTTGTGTGTAACTCCACCTTTAAATATTCACTCTGGTCCCACGATAGCTTCTGCAACAGCTCTTCACCAGCCTGCAACTTTCCTGAGGTGAATAAAACTCAACTCATGTTCTGTATTGCGTCAGACATATAAAAACCATGTAAATTTTTTTTTTAATTAAACATGACTACTGGCTTTTGTGTCAGGATTTCATGATCCAGTAGATATAGTTTTACAGTAGATAGGAGTGTTTGTGTTTATATAAATACAATAGATACAGTTTTTGATCCCTTTACTTGCATTGAAATAAAATGTATTATTCTGTACAGTTGTAGTTTTGGAGATATGAGGGCTGAGGGTTTCTTAGGCCAGGACTGATAAACTTATGTAAAGGCCTATGAATCTAATATAACGAATATATTTATATTTTATAAAACTAGATTCTTTGAAGTAATATAGGTGTAACTGTCTTTTTTTTTTTTTTTTTGCTCCACTGCTCCTCTTCTTCAGTACTTCTCATCATGTGTGCTGCTCAGCCTTCTGGCCTGCTCTGTGTTTCTGCAAATGAGCAGCATAGGGAAACTCTTCCTCATGCTCTTCATAGAGATCCTGTACGTGCTCATCGTGGAGGTGCCGGCCGTCAGCCTGTTTGACAATGGTGACCTGCTGGTGATCACCAATGCCATGTGAGTGACTCTGTGTTCACAATGTACTGTATATGAGGAAGGGCAGTAAGACGGTGCAATAACCACATATCAACTGAAATGTCAGTTTTGCGCTCAGCAATTAGTTAATTGGAAAATATATGATCACAATTAACACGTTACATTATTGTGTTACATAAAAATCAATCATTTCCAGGTGAAAACAACACTCCTGAGCAAGGCACACAACAAAAAAAAACCCAGATGCTTAAGATCAATCCACTTTTTTCCATTTGTTTGTTTTTTGAGCTCTCTGGCAAATCACAGGTGTACATATGAGATGGAAAATTACAGCCTTTCCCAGAGTGTGAAATGAAATCTATTCACTGTAATCAGAATAATCAGTTATCCTTTTTGTCACAATTATGAAGCCATAGAAAATGCAGTGGGTGACATTTAGCTGTATGACTGAATAAACAGCTCCTTTCCAAGAGGAGGAAGGTTTGATTTACACCGATGTGCTACTTGTCTCTCGTACGCATTCCTACAGCTTCAGAGGCTTTCAGTTCCGTTTTGGCCGAGTGCTGAACAAACTACTGAAAGCGTTCTTGAGTGAATGTTGATTGGGCTCAGATTTGCATCATTTATCTTGAAGATAAAGTAATATCTGTCATGCTGTGCCTTTCTAATACATTCCCCTTTTTGTTTTGCATTCGCAGTCAGTGCAAGAATGGAACAAGGTAAGATATTATCAGCTAAATGGAATCGCTGAGGTGATATCAATCCCTTCGAACCACGCCATGTTGCTTTGATTGCTTTGCCATGATGATGGCTATCACTAGACAAGTACATACTATCCTGCTAATGTTTGTGGATGCATAACTGAGATCTTGTCATGATATCTCAGTGTAATTGTATTCTTGTGAAAGGAAGATTGTTTCTTCGGTCTTCCTTGTGTTGTTCTGTCTGTCACATTAAATTGGTCGCAGATGTTTAATTGTTGGAAAGCCAGTAAATAACAGAAAACACATGGACTCTGCATTCTTATCGACACTGGTGCTATTTTAAAACTGCTCATGGCACCTGTTTTTCAGCTGCAGCACAGAATCACGGGTTCCTCTGAAGGTCATGACACCGGTGGTCATCACTGTCTTTGTTTTAGCACTCTATTTGCACGCCCAGCAAGTGGAATCCACAGCCAGGCTAGACTTCTTATGGAAGTTACAGGTAGGGATCACAGAATCTTTATCCTCATCCACATCATCTAATATTGGGTAGCAAAAATGTCCTGACCCAGTATTTTTATTTTTGTATCTAAGAGTGACACAGCGCACACGTCTGCTATGTTAAGAGATTGAAAATCTAGTCCAGTTTATGCAAGATATTGTCAGAACAAAACCTTCTATCTCAGTTTTTCATGCGTACTTAAAAAATCATTCTCTGATTTGTTTTTAAATTCTGCAGTAAAATCACTTGTTAGTAAATGCATATTGTGGCTCTATGATCAGCTGCTTTGTGGTTTTGTAGTGCTACTTTAAAATACTGCACTAAAGTCAATTTGTTTGATATATGTGTAGTATGACGAACTGATCATTTTTGATTGCCTGATCAGGTTTTTGTCTGTAGTCATGTTAAAATAAAAGCTTCTTTAAATTGGACACAATGTTCTTGGAGGGCATAAGACTAACCACCAGTTCAGCTACATCAGCTGGCAGACTTCTGGGCTGACTAGCATTATGTTGAGTGAAGGGAGGAAAAGGAGGGTCATCCTACCCACCCAGAACAGTGAAGTCTGTTGTGCTCACTTCAGTTCACGGTAATGGATGGCTGCTCTTTTTGTTGACTGACTTTTTGTTGATCATTTTTTGGAGTTTCTGTTTAAACTGTTCTATAGTAAAATAATTTTCTTATGTGCTCCGTTTTTAAAGTAGATCTTATATGAACATTTATTTCTTAGCTTGGAGTAGATTTAATAATATGCAGGGTTTTGGATGTTTTCATTTTCCCCTTGAAAAGAGCTGCATACATATTTAGAGTGCTTGTTAGCTTTATAACATGTACCTTAGTGTAGTTCATAATGTCTGTTACTGTGGCTAAATAGAACAATGTAGCCTTAATAAAGAACCGGAAATGGAAGGGTGTTAGTATAGCTGAGAACAGTCTGCTAACGAGTCTTTCAGATTGAATTAGATCATCTTTGTTGAAAGTTTAAGTAATCTTTCCCATATCAAGGATTTTGAACAGTATTTAAGTGCTTTTATGCAGTTGCATTTTGAGTATTAGTATATTACATTGTAGTTGTATTCACACAGTTATTAGACTGGAGTTGTTAAAATTGTATCACATCCATCATTGTTGTTCCAGAATTCAGAGCTGGTGTTTCTCTCTCTCACACATTCTCCTCAGGCCACGGAGGAAAAAGAGGAAATGGAGGAGCTGCAGGCCTACAATCGACGTCTCCTTCACAACATCCTCCCTAAAGATGTTGCTGCTCACTTCCTAGCACGGGAGCGGAGGAATGATGAGCTCTACTATCAGTCCTGTGAGTGCGTGGCCGTCATGTTCGCCTCCATCAGCAATTTCTCAGAGTTTTACGTAGAGCTGGAGGCCAACAACGAGGGAGTGGAGTGTCTGAGACTTCTCAACGAAATCATTGCTGACTTTGATGAGGTAGAGCACTTGGTTCTAGGGGCAGACTTTCTTATATATTTATACTTTTTGCTAGACTGTGTAAACGTTAAATGTGCATTTACATCTCCTGTCAGGATTATATCACTGGGTTTGAGAGTGTAGTACTGTTTTGGTTTTTTTTCTTCTTGAAATATTTTAACAGACATGGTGAAAAGTCAATCAAAGCAGTTCTTTATTCATGCAAAACAAGACTGTATGCATAACCCTTCCTTTTGCTTGTCTTTCTCAGATAATCAGTGAAGATCAGTTTCGTCAGTTAGAGAAAATCAAGACCATTGGAAGTACCTACATGGCTGCCTCTGGCCTGAACGACTCCACCTATGATAAAGCCGGACGCTCACATATTCGCGCTCTGGCGGACTATGCCATGCGTCTCATGGACCAAATGAAGTACATCAACGAGCACTCCTTTAACAACTTCAAAATGAAGATTGGTAATGATCTATGCAACACACATACCAACAAGTCACTTCATTGGGTTCGCCTTGTATCTACTCTCTCGTTCCATTTTATCAGCTCCACTTATTATACAGTTGTACTTTGTTGTATACAATTACAGACAATAGTCCATCATTTTCTGTGAATTGTTTGCTACCCTTTACCTCATATATTAATGTTCAGGACCCCAACAGTACCATCAGTGAGCAGGTACTAATTGGATGGTGGATCATTCGTAGCTCCACTGTGACACTGAAATGGAAGTGTGTGTGCACATGTGCTGCACAGAGTAGATCACACACAGGGTGTTTAACAGCTTAGTGCCACTGCTGGGCTAAGAATAGTCCACTAACTAAAGAGATCCAGCCAACAGTGCCCACAAACTGTGCAGCATCAGATTAGTTTCACCAATAACTTAACGTCTGCAAGGTGGGACAGCAGGTTTCATGTGTGTGAGAAAGCAGACAGAAGAGGACAGTGTTTAAAAACTCCAGCTACACTGCTGTGTCCTGCATGCTCACTGTCATGCAGCAAATAATGTAAGTGGATATGATCAAATGAATGCATGTAGATACAAGGTTGGTGTTCCCTGATGAACTCCTTTGCGAAATTAACAGGCACCCC
>JBBPDE010000002.1:9178204-9189483 GCA_037974605.1 Nannopetersius ansorgii
ACTTTTTCTGATTGTTTTTAATCAAAGAGCTTGTGAATTTTACTCCTACAGGTCTTAACATGGGTCCGGTAGTGGCTGGAGTTATTGGAGCTCGTAAACCTCAGTATGACATCTGGGGCAACACTGTAAACGTAGCTAGTCGCATGGACAGCACTGGAGTCCCTGAAAGAATACAGGTGTTTGTCTCAAATAACTCACAAAGCCAGCTTTGTAAGAGCAAAATATTTCTGTAACTTGATTTTGGACAAAATCCTTCGTTTTATATTATGTTCTCCTTTGTTTATTCTTATTATTATCAGGTTACATCTGACCTCTACCAAGTCCTCAACTCCTACAACTACTCACTGGAATGCCGTGGAGTTGTCAAAGTCAAGGGCAAAGGGGAAATGATGACCTACTTCCTAAATGGTGGACCCAGCAGCAGTTAACATCCACTGTGTCTTGCATTCACTACACTAATGACAGTAGGAGGTGGCTTGACATGTGGAGGAGAAGGAAGGGACTGGGTATTGCGGTCTCTGACCTATAAGAACTCCTAATGAATTGTTTAGGGATGGCCCGTGCCTAGTCCTGGAGCATTTTGGCATTTCTACATAACTGAGGCCTCTGATGGCCTAAATGTAGGAAACCTCACACCTTGCGATAAGGTGCAGAGAAACTTGTTCAGGAGCTCTGCTTACAGAAAGAAGGCCATCTGAAGAGACCAAAGAAATTCAGAGGAATCACACACATGCAAGGCAGTTCTCCTATTCCTACTTTTCTCCGGTGTGCGGGAGGAAGGATGCACTGCTGTGATCCTGAACTGTGGCTGTTCCTCCAAACGAGAAGGGCAATACACGTGTTCCTCAGACTGACTAGCAAGCCCAGGTGGCTCCAAAATGGAACATGTGATGTCACTGAGGTATATAAGAGAAACAGATGTTTAATGTTTATCTGATACATCTGTGTATGTGAAGCAGTGTATGTTTATACAGTTCTGTTGTCTTCAAACACTGTTTGAGCTAGATATGGGTAGACCTACTAATGTGGCCATGAATGGCACAGCAAAGCTACACACACACACACACACACACACACACACACACACACACTACTTACGAACATTTCCAGAACCTTGCTGGCTGACTGGTGGACACTGGAGAGAATGATAGTGTCTGGACACGACATGGAGGTTCAGAGAGAGGCTGCTTTGTTTTATGTGTGTCTACTGGGACTCCCCTGCCTCCACCAGCATACACACACAGAGAAAAGTGGTTATCGCTCGCAAAAATGTACACCCACCCACTACACTGAAGACACTTTGAAGGATAGAGAGAGCATCAAAGCCTGGCTTTATTTTGTATTTTTGACATTTTGTATTTTGTCTCAAAAAACCAAACCTTATTGAAACTATTTTAGATTCTATATTTTGTACATTAATATATTAGAGCGATGTCTATAAACACCAACGTGTATTCGGATGTATATATCTGAGAGAAATGTGCAGCAGTCCTGCGTATTTTAATGGGGTCATTTTTTAATAGCTGTAAATTCTGTCACCCTTGTGGTTTCACTTGTGCTGACGCGGCAACTGCGCACATTTGAAGACCACCAAACCAATCTCAAAGATTAGGAAAGGAATATGATCTTGATCTAAATGAGTCATTGTGTTTGATCTAAACAAGTATGTTGTGTTTTGTAAGATAAAAATGAATTGCAGGAGCACAGCCACTGCTTTTAAAGCGTCTTACAGATCAGAAACAAATGAAGCCCTGCAATCAGCACAGATCCTCATGGCTTTTAGCCTCGCGCTAAAGCTACACTCCATATAAGGAGTTACTATCCTGAAGGGGTTTGTTTTAGATCTGCCACACCCCTCGGCCATTTTTGCACTGCACCTCTGCCTTCCTTAGCCGAACACCCCACCTCCCCCTTTCCAGTTCAATCAGATGGTACGACCCAATGAATGTTCATTTTCTCCAATCGAGGCCTTCATGTAATGAATGCTGAGTGACCACTAAACATCAGTGCCATTCTCATCAGTGGAATCTATAAGGTGATGTGACATGTTTAGTCATAGCTTCACCTGTTTCAGTGGAATGGTTCTCCAGTGTAAATATTGCCAAGTACAGGCAGATACTCATCAGATCATGTTTCTTGTTTTTTATGCTCCATCAGGATTACAGAAGGAGAATGAAGATGCTCGTTGATGATGATAATAATAATGATCATCTGTCCAAGAGGCATCTGTTACAGTGTGAGATTAGGGCTTTTTTACTAGGAAGAACTTCATATAATATAGCAGAGCTGGGAATTGTCCCAGAGGTGATGATACAATACTATCATGATATTTGGGCCACAATATTATTGCGATTCAACAACTTGGGAACAGACGTGTAACGTATTGCAGTCTTCACAGCTTTCACTGTGATGCATGAGCAGAATGAGGTCCTTCACCACCATCTGGACTTTTGAAGCGATCAGAATAGACTTGTGCACCAAATAAAAGTGTATATTAAATTTTTAAATCCTAAAATTACATTTTAAAAAACAATTATAAATACTTGGTGCCGCTGTATCGATATAATTTTGTGCCGAAAAATATTGTAATTCTGCCCTGTATGCTTTTTTTTTCTTCTCCAGCCTCTGTAATATAGTAATAGATTATTTTTCCCATTCTTTTGTCCTTGACAGATTGGACCCGGTTGGGCTTCCAAAAGCAGTTTAGTCTCTTTGCTTTGAGGGAAGAAGACGGTGCCATATCTTTTTACTTTGACTTTGTCCGACTGGAGAAGCTACAGTAATGTCACTCCTTTATATTTTGGTATTTTACGTTTTTATAGTCTGTATGTAGTCTGGGGCCTTTTGATTCTCATCGTTTCAGGTGCCATAGTTTTCTCCGTTCAGCTCAAACTGAATGGTCATTGTGACCGCTACAAGGAAGCTCAAACTATATGTAACCACATCCCTTTTCCTTTGATGTCCAGGTTCTGAAGCTGTACATCAAAAGTGAGAGTGTGCTTTTCTTTTCACAGTGGCACCTTCAGTGCAAGACCTTGTCAAACTACAAATTTCACAGAGCTAATTCATGAGTTGTTTTTCCTTATCTGCCATGTCAAAAACATTATACCCTTTTTTACATTCAAATAAATCACTTCAATGCTTAAGTGTTCCTGCAATTAATGAAGTTAAGACACGCCAGTATTTGGTCCAGCTGTGTTTTGCGTGAGATTAGCTTTGGTGTAGATGTTTTCCCTCAACATCCAATGGGTGGCAGCAGTGCACTTGCTTTGCTTCCATTCAGCCAGTTTTATTGGTAATTCAGTAAAATTTAAACCATATTGCATCTTGTAAATGGTAAATATGTCAACCCCAACATGAAAAACATGACAAAAGCAACTGAAAATGTAAGAGGAAGGTGCAGATATCATTCGGAATGACCATGGCCATTCTGAAGTGGTTGCAGACCTTATATACATTTGCAGTCCTTTTTTTGGGGGGGGGGGGGACTGAAATTGGCCTTAAGACATTCAGCAGCACCTTGAATAAAATATAATGATACCTTAAATGTCTGCGAAATATCCCTGTGAGTTGTTACAAGCAGAGAATGGTTGGATTGCTCTTGAAATTGACCGCTGCATGCATTCAGTCCAGTCAGCTAAGGCTGAATTGTGCCATTATAGGAACCTTTAAGGCTCATTCTTCACTGAAGAAAAGCGCTTTGTGCTGGGAATGAAAAGAGCATCTCATTGACATTAAAATTGGCCCCAGCCTGATATTATAGGGCAAATTAGGTCTTTTGTCCAAGAGAGCTTGGCTGTTACACGGTTGTAAGATTTCAGTTTGTTCTAATGTCAGTTTGCTCAGGCAGTCGTCAAAAGGTCAGAGACAGGGATTCAATCAAACTCATATTCATGCTATTATATGGACAAGGTGGAGTTGACCTTAGATGGGTGTTGTAAGACCCAGGAGCTTGGTGCTCACCGGCCTGAGGCCATGTATGCCAAGCAAGATAAAATTTCCAAGGTCTTATTTGGAGGGTCTTACAAAAGTCTAGGTTTAAGGTTGCCAAGCAGCAGAGTAAAATTAGTTCACCTGTGATCATGGTAACACAAGGAGGAAAAAATAACCTCAGTTACATGGGAGTCATTGAAACTACGCACACACTGACGTTTTCCTACAGTTATGCACAAATTCAGATGGGGCATGACCTGCTGTGCTGGTCCAGTAAGCATGACAAGAACAGACCTGGAACCTCATTAGTCCTGCTGCGCTGAAAAATTGCTGTTTCTAATTTCTCCTTTAGTAAGTGGTTGTTTTTTTTTTTTCTTTCAAGAGTGTGATTGAAAAGTAGCAGGAGTTCAAGTGCTGCTAAGAGCATCGAATTTAAAAAGTACTCGGCTTGTTCTGAAGATCTATATGCCTCATACAGACATGACACCGGAAAAACCTGCAATGAAAGGAAATGTTGTATATTCGAATACTGCAGTGTTTATAGTGTGGGGCAGCTAGTGGTTAGGGAGTTGCCCTCTGCATGAGTTTGAATCCCAGGACTGCCAGTGGCACCACTGAGGTACCCTTGAGCAAAGTACCGTTCCCACACACTGCTCCCTGGGTGCTGCTTCGCTGGCTGCCCACTTCTTCAGTTGGTGAATCGGTTAATGCAGAGAAAGAATTTCACACTGTGTGTTGTGGCGTGTGTTAATGTGCGAAAGTAAGGGCCACTTCATTTACCTTCCAGCTTGTATTTCTTCAGTGAATTCAGTCATACTTTCTCTTTATTGAAATTCCATTCTTAATATTGTAAGAATATTGAATCATAAAGTCAGTATTGTGAATCATGCAATCATGTATTCTTACACTCCTAGTAGTCAGTATAAACATATAAGCTGAGGTATATGATAAAAAGGCAGAGGTGTTGGCTCAGCTCTCAACTTGCAGGGATTAAAGGCTCTTCAGCTAATGTCTTGGGGGCAGATAGCACAGCACACCTTCAGAGCTCTTGTGGAGTCCATGCCTTGACAGGTCAGAGCTGTATTGGCAGCACGTTAGCCTGACAAAAGTTTGCATGTTATGGCGTATGATTCCAGTACATGAGATCTAAATTAGCCTTGTATCTCCAGTTCAAAACTAGAAAAGCAAGCATAGGATACAAAACATACCTTGGTTTACTGTCTGTATTCGGAAGAAGGGTTAAAAATGATGTTTAATTGAACATTCAGTTTCTAAAGTTGACATGAACAAGTCATTACTATGTATTTACTAGTCAAAGAAACAATCAGAGCATCAGGCGATCTCTTCAAGTTGTTGGACATTTCTGCATTTAGAAGTAGAACCCTTTCAACGAAACAACAACCTTAATCTAGATTTACAGTTAATCAAATGTTAAGATTTCACTGCATTAAAACTGTCAAATACATGCTGTCTGAATTTTATACCCTGACACATTTTGCTTTTTAAAAGATTCATTGTTCAAAGATTTGTTTCTAGAAACTGAATTAGAGGAACATCATCGTTCAGCTGTTATCAGTAGTACATGCTTGAATTAAAGATTAAAGCATACAGGATTCAACCATAAAAATGACAAACCGCATTATTAGAAAGTCAAACTGGTCTTTATTGAAGGTCTCGCAGATTCAAAAAACACTGTTGGTCATCTTTCACACATTTCTTTTGCACAATACAGATGCAAAGACTAACACAATTATAAGAGTATCCATTCATTCACTTGTCAAGAGCTTTGCTTGCCGGCACACACCAGCAGAGGCTTAGCGAAGTGAGGCAGCCGAAAGCATCGGGTGGTAAACAGTCTGTATGTCAGTCTATATATCAGCAGGCCATGAAAAGAGCTGGAGGAAAGCAGAATCCATCAAAAACTAGCGAAACTGCAGGCAGCATATGTACTACTGAGACAGCTGCGGAAGAACAGATCTTGCTCAGGTGTGCCACCATGTCTGAACATCCTTTAAGGGTATGAATGACTAAAGACAGCAGCTTTGGAGTATACAGAATATGAAACTGAAACCTGGGCTGTGTGTATGAATGAATAACATACAAAAACCCTAAAATGGTCTCTAGGGTGTGAGATGTGTGCGCGTGTGTGTGGTATTGGTACAATTCCATTTTATCAACTGCCAAAAAATTATTTGCAGAACTGTTGATCAGATCTAATCACAATGTTATAAAATGCACTGATGCACCAATTAAAAATATATAAATAAATATTTCAATACTGCAAATTTGTTTACGAAAAAAAAAATGCACGTATTTTAAGAGGGGTAGAGCTGTTTGCTAATTAATCGTAAAGCCTCCTACAGTCTGACCACAGTTCCGGAGCTGTAAATATTTGAAAGAGGACGTTTCTCATTCAAAACATGCAATGAAACACTCATAAACCACTGTCATTCAGCGACCTGGGTTTATTCTCCAAGTCCTTAGCTGTGAGGGAGACTGCAGTTATAGATGTTGGTGAGGGAGGCTGTGTGCGTTTCACTGGTCTCTGAGCAGGTCATGTGTCTTTTCAGACGTTGTAGTCCGGAGCTTTACCTTGCGGCTGCCTCAGGCGGATCTGCAGAGTGATGAAGGCCCCCACTGTCACATGGAAGAGGATCTGCCACACGTTGCGCAGTTCATACAAATACATGTTGCACAGGCAGATCAGAGCAAAGGCCAGAAATGACTTGATGTTCCTCCATACTGAGAAGTATGCAAATAAGTAACACTGCACAAAAAGAATAGAGACACACATGTAGCAGGATTACGTTGTACTTTTGCACAGATTACATGCAAGTTTCATTATTTTCTCCCAATATGTCAAAGTCAGCAAATATACAGTAATTAAAATGTATACACATGTGTTCTACATAAATGACGTGCATATAAATTAACTTCAATTTGGAGCATGATGTGTTAGTGTGCGTGTGTGTGTGTGTGTGTGTATATATATATATATATATATATATGTGTGTGTGTATGTGTGTGTGTGTGTGTGTGTGTGTGTGTGTAAATATGTATTATATATTGCAGCTACACCATATGCATCCTCATACCATCAGCTGCCTTGATAGAACATTAGTTGTCAAGCAAGTATAAAGACTGATAACACTTGCAGGGGGCAGCCCTACATATCAGTTCTCTAAACCATTTTTAATTACTTTTTCTCCACCATTTTATCACAACACAGCAGAGCTCTTTCCCTCATTATACAACAGCATAATCAGCATAGAAGGACCAAGGCCAGCACACTTTCTCGATATAAGTGCCTGTCACCATATCTTTTCAAAGTATCGACCGTGCAGCATTGATGAGTACCTCAGTGTCCTTGCAGAACAATGCTACACAATCAATTCTGCCACAGGAACGCAGTGGGGTAGGCTGCAGTGTTGGGAGGAATGAGATTGTAACAAACCTTATCAGCCACTGAGAACAATTGTATCTTGAGAAGCCCTAGACCTTTAAAAGCAAACACCTGTGAGCCACTACTAAACACCATGAGGCTGGTGGTACTGCTGGTGGCAACTGGTCATCACAAATATTTGTTAAAATACACTGATTTTTATACAAATTAAATTTAAAATCTCAAAAATACAATAGATTTAGAACAACCTCATTGACTGTTTAGGGAAATAAACAATGCAACCAGCAATCTGAAGCTCTATATGACACACAAAATTCATATTTCACAAAATTCTCTCTTCAGATTTTCCAAGCATGAACAAATGGCTACATACAGATATGTCTGATATTTATAATAGGGTTCCGTTGAGGAAAAGTTTATTGCTCCAAGACACAATGAAAATATACCTGGACAAGTAAAAAACAATACCTTAAAGTCCAACTGCGTCATCATAAATGAGCTTTAAACGTGCACTACAATCTGGGGCTTTCATAAGCATCCATGGTCAACTATGTAAATACATAAAATTTCAACATATCGTGACAAACTGAAGGTACAGAAGGTTTTTAAACTCATGTCAAATATCTCTGATGGCCACCTGATTCTAACCCTGTATCACTTATGTTCCTAACCCTTTCCCTGCCAAGAATGAGCAAAAGCAGCTCTTCTCTCATCCACACTGATGGAAATGGACGCTGACAGGCAGACAGTATATCACTTGAGTGCCTGACGGACGGCTCTCTCTTACCTGATAAAGACAGGCTGCTGTACCGAGGAAAAAGGCAATTACGTAATTAAAGTCTTCATCCTCGTTCTGCAGATAGAGCAGAAATACAGGAGTCAGGGTACTGCATTAAGAAATTATGCTGCATGGACAAATTATACCAGGAAATCCTGTGCTAAATGGTTAGATGCATTAGGCTGCTGTAAATAGCTGGAAGTACATAAGAGCTGGATCATCAACTGCAATGCGCAACTGTTTTACATAGCAACGAGAATCACTACATACATCCTACATGAGTTGCAGTTATACTATAGTTAAACAGTTGTTATAAGAATGTAAATTTTAATAAAAATGTAAAAATAATATAAAACTTGCTGAGAACATCCATGAGTATATACATTTGCTATCATTGGTGAAAACCATTGTTATGAATGAAAAATCTGATTCCTACACATACATACTCCCAGCACAATGTTTCTTATGGATTGAAAAGTGTGCTGTGGGAGCAATGGGGAAAGGGGGTGTTTTGTTAGGGGAGTGGGTGGAGAAAGGAGGTGTTTTGTTATGGGGTGGGCGGAGAAAGGGGGTCTTTTGTTAGGGGAGTGGGTGGAGAAAGGGGATGTTTTGTTAGGGAGGTGGGCAGAGAAAGGGGGTGTTTTGTTATGGGGTGGGCGGAGAAAGGGGGTGTTTTGTTAGGGGAGTGGGTGGAGAAAGGGGGTGTTTTGTTAGGGGAGTGGGCAGAGAAAAGGGGTGTTTTGTTAGGGGAGTGGGTGGAGAAAGGGGGTGTTTTGTTAGGGGGGTGGGCGGTGAAAGGGGGGGACACCACATTACCAGATAAATGAGAATTCATTTAATAAATTCATTCATTTAATAAGTTTACCTGCAGAATACTCTCTATGGCATGGACTCCTCGCAGCAAATTGAGCGCACCGCACAAAAGACTTAGGACACAAGCCACAATGCCTGACAAGGTGACAGGTTCCAGCACTTGATTAGGAGCTGCAGGGTCAAAACAAATATCCCAAATCAAGAAGAACAATTAATATGACATTCCCTGACATTAACCACAGAGAATGTTTTTTTTTCCCAGATGCTATTTTCACAGTGAACACACCTAAATATGAAACTGAACTATGAAGCAGAGAAATGTTTTTACTTTTTAGTTACAGATAATTTAATACATAATATATAAAACAAACACCACATGAACAAGTCACTGCTCACATCTACCAGCCTAAAATTTCTTCACCACAAGAAAATATTCATGAAATCCCACAGTATCTCATGATTTCCATTATCTTTTAATCATCTCATTTTCTGAGACTGTGTAAGCTCAAGAGTGCAAGCTGCATCCAAAATTGCAGAGGCCTGTGTTGGCGTGTTTCAGTGTTAATCTGCTGCTTATTAAAACGTGCTAGTCAATGCAGGAGAGAAAAGAACACTGCTTATATAACTTTCTAATTGTCATTAATACGATTTTGAGATTTAAACTAGCTAATCTCTTGCTTTTTGGTCTAAAATTCTCCTTCTTACAGCCAAAGAGTGAAAAAGCTAAAAATTTTAATATTTCTACCATTACAATAGGCAGCCTGTTAGCATCCTGCAATATCAGCCATGTTCCTAAGAATCTTTTGAAATGAGTACAAGAGTGGCAGTCAGTACCTATGCCTTTATATTTGGAGGTGGTGCTGTGAGAGAAGCCATTGACAGAGCTCAGGTCCTCAGGAGAGAGCTGGTATGGAGGCCGCAGCTTAATCTCTGTCTGCATATCGGCCAGATTGATCTTAGTGGAGAGGGAACGCGGGCTGTTGTAGCGCTGCTTGGTCTTCTGAATGAAGTTGTCTATCAGCAAATCAAATCAAAAAGTCAACAAAACAAAAGCAACCAAAATGATGCAACAATGTATACAAATAACACCAAAATTATTTACTATTGTCTTTAAAAATGTTTAATATTCTTGATGAGTGACATCTTTGATTCCCACCAACAGCACATGTAGAATTCTTATGGTAGCAAATCTTCAACACCACAGTGTTTGGGCACCTGCATCACAAGCAAGACTATAATACCAGCACCATAAACAAGGCTGTGGTGATTTTAATCAAATAAGAAGTCAATTATAAAGGGTGGGGACCAGTTAAGATTGCTGTAATGTGGGACAAGGGTTCTCATTATGTGCCAGATATATCCTAAGTGTCTAAAAAAGGCTTAATGACTCAAACACATACTGAGCTGGAAAAAAATACCCTTGGCTAAAAACAGTACTGAGTCTGCAGTCACCTGCATTTTATCAGGGCTTGGAACGAGCCTTCAACTTACATACACTTGCATTCTGCATACACAATTTTATTTTAGAATCACAGTCACCTAGTCCATGAGGTCAAGTGAATGGAAACCCCTGCATAGTTATTTCCTTCCCGTCAATTCATTGTGAAAACAAAACCTCTGTTTGTAGTAAAATGCCCTCCTTGGAGTGAAAACTGTTTGACTTACTATGAAAGCAGCTTCATTTTACATCCTGCATTCAGTTTATGACTTCTTAGAACAGACATACAGCTGAAGAAATAATGTATATTTTACTGTAATGTGACATTTTACTGGGCTTTTTTTAAATAATGTATGCTATATTGTTTCAGCAACCAGCTTCTCCTTTCTAGGGGTCTAGATTATGGATGACAACATGAAAGACAAGACTGGTAGTATTCTTGAAAATCAGAGTGCAGGCTGCTATTCCTTGGCTGCATTTAAAACAGTCATAGGAATGGAACAGCCTTCAATGTTGTAGTGGTGAACAAATGTTGCTGGTCTGAACTATAGCTGAGCTTCTAAAATACAGCTAAATACTTTAGCGAGCAAATACAGATTTTAGGTGTTCAGCTGTCCTGTGGTGCTGTTGTGATTAGCTACGAAGAAACACACAATAGGTAGACAAACATTGTGGAAAAAGGCACCTGGGGGGTGGAAATCACATTCGCAATAGATAATTCATGGCTTTCAAGGCTTGTATAGAATCCCAGATACACTACCGGTCGAAAGTTTTAGAACACCCCAATGTTTCAAGCTTTACTCAATTGAATTTCAAACAGTTCAGGTCCTATGAATGGCATGAAATGGTACAAAGGACAGAGCTGAACTGCGAGAGGTTTAAAACTTGTAAGGTTACCCAGAAGCAGGAAATAA
>JBBPDE010000002.1:9200197-9225401 GCA_037974605.1 Nannopetersius ansorgii
CACAGATTTAGGAGCAATTGAAGGCATTATCTGATGTGCTGTCATTCAATCAGCTGGAGTCACATCTTGGAGCTTGAGGTCATAGAGACCCATTTTTCTAGCAGCAGTACCCAAGGACACAACCCAATCACTGGAAAAGAAAATAGTGTCTCTTAACCAGATCTAATTCTGCTCCAGACACACAATGAGACTTTGTCTTTCCAATTCCCATTCAGTCCAGCTTCTTTTCTCTGGCTGCCTCATTTGCACCCACAGTTCCAGCACAGAGGGGCGCACCCAACTGAGAGAGAATAGCTGTCTCCTTCGGTGTCCTCCTTCAAGTAATTTTGATGGAGTAGGTACCTATGCTCACTCTCCAAGGCATTAATCAGCCGCTCTCAGCACTCAGACATTATATGCATTTTACCAGCAGGAGTTTCTCCATTGGCAGCAGCACAATCAGAAGTGATTCATGCTTCAAGTTTTAAATGTGGCAAACTACTTTTGCTTCTTTCACATGTTCTTTTCCCAAAGACCAAGACTGGAATTTGCTTGTTTTTGTTAACAATATGACAACACCTTTTCCTCATAAACAAATATAAAAGTTTGCTTGTTTTCATTAAAAACAAATACATAAACCAAGAAAGTGTGTAAAAGTGCCTTTTAAAAAAAAAAAGGCCATCAGCCTTAACATGGAGAAAAGATGCTAGTTCTTGTGTTGCCGATCTGTCACTCCTGTATGTGAATAAATTTGACAGTTATTTAAATAGCCACAGAGTTACATTGAAGGTACATGAAATCTAGATGCATGCAATTATTTGCCCACTCAGATAATGTATCCATGTCTAGTCCAACACTGAGACACTACCAGAAACAAGCATCAGTTCTGATACACAGATAAGGTAAATATAGTAGTAAAACAGTAAAGGTAAATAAAAAATGTACTAGATTAGTGCTCACATAAATGCTTCTCAAAGTATGTCAGTCAGCTTCTGAAGACAGCAAGTGCAAGTTTATTCCAATAATCAGGTACTAAAATGGAGAACAGTTAAAGAAAAACCCCTCATTTTCCATGCCCCTCAAAGGACAGCAAACGGTCACGCCGAGCTGTACTTGAAGACTGAAACACTCTATCCTTTCCTTGAAATCTAAATGGAAAAGGTTAACACTGATTTTTATTCTTTATTTACATTGATGCCATAGAAGAGTGCACCAATGGTTTACTAAAGAAAATGGAAAAGAAACTGGTGAGTGGGAAGAAGCTTTTAAAGATTTGGACCCTTAACACCAGCCCAGCAGCGCATTCATAATACTGTATTCAAACTAGTATGCAGCAGCTTTTGTCAACTATCCTGTATGTTGTCTTGTCCTGTAATATTGTATCGTTGCTCTGGTGCTTTTCTTCCTCTCCCAATTTCTAGCTCTATGTATTCCTGTCCAGCCTGTATTTACATTGCCTGTGCTTTTTTGCTCTTTTTGTTGCACCATAGCCATGTAGGAAAGTTGTGTTTTACTGTGTACTGTGTACATAGCTGAAGTGACAACAAACCAACTTGACCTGACTGGACTTGAATTTTTCATTATGGAAAGGACGTTTTCAAACAAAAGAATCATTTTGACACCTTAATTTTTTTGAGTGTACAAGCGCAACGCACACATTTTTTCTTCCACCCCCTTTACTTGTCATAGATATAAAAGAACAAATAAGGGATTTCTTTTCAACTACCCTAGAAATCCTTGCTCTCATGTACCACAAATCTATGTGACTAGTTACTGAAGTAAGTTTTCTTAGCTTTAGCTTTCCTGCGAATTTGTACATATTTACACAAGTGTAGCTTACAAGTTACATTTAAATGTCTGTTTAAACATAGCAAGCATTTAAACATTCTTTGAGTGTTGCCTTTAAAGAAGCATGTTTGGCAGTGATGTGTCAGTGTGACAGATTACCAATTAGTCTATATGGAGAACACCAGTTGGATCTTTTGGAAATGGATGCTTATTTATTTTGCCAAGAGTTCATTCATGGGGGCAACACTGTACATATGGCTGGGTACATAAATCAAGAAAGGCAAAAGTGAGTCCTTGGCATCAACGTGACAGTTCTGAACAAAACGAGACCTTTGGGATAAGACAAAGCAGGGTTTCCTTCAACAAAAATTGCTTTGGTACACAGACCCCTGGACCACTAAATAGGGGAAAACCAATACACTGGACAAACATTTTGTAGCGAGTTAGGTAGAGCGGAGTTAGCGTTCTGTTTCAGCCATGTTGAGGCATAACTGACAAAGCAAAGCTGACAGTGATGTCAGAAGATCTAAGGAGTAAAGAGTTGCCTTTAACGTTCCTTCACTGCAGTTGAAATACGCCTGATGACTGATATGAGTTAAGCACTTGTGATCACACTTTACTCCAATGTTCTAAAAACACCATCCTTTGATCCTGAAACGTCTTTCTTTCACAAAGAAGACATCTTTAGCTTTCCTTGGCTCACTGGATTTAATACTTTCTGCTATTATTTGGTGAGGTAATGTAAACTGAATCCTGTTATCACTTGTTAAAACTTTTTGTTCCATCTCCCAAAGATAAATGTAAACGATTCAGAATTGAGTGTTGCAAACTCTGAATACCCAGCTGAAATGCAAATTACAATGCATGCTAGCTCCCTTTAATTGTGTTTCGCTATCCCTGAGAACTTTATTCATAATGAAAAGAATCAAACTCTTGAATAATAGAACAAGTTCAGCTACAGATAAGCCTATTAAATATGAATACTGCCTTGAGCAGGGGGTTTCCAACACAGCAGTGAAGTTGCCACAGAGATAATGTGAAGGGTTCTGGAATCAGCAGAAGCACTGGGGCCTGCTAAAGCACCTCTCACATCTCCAATGTCATACTAATTCAATATTATTTATAGGTTATGTTAAAAAAAGTCAAATGGGGATTCATATGAATATGTGTAGAGGGGGTAATTAAATGAAAGAAAACCAAACAAGCAGAATTTCACATTAAAACTTACAGTACAAGGTGAATATTACATTTTGTTGTTATATAACATTGATTGCAATGTAAGTTGGCATTAGGGCTCAGTAACAACAGGTTCAGTCAACAGTGATATGTGAAAGGGGAAAATGTACTCTTAGCATAAGCTGCTCTCACCAATTTTGGATACGTGCTTCCCTGAAGATGGAAGAAAAATCATTCATTTTGGTTCTCTATGTTAAAGGAAAGGGTTCAGCAAAAATGTTATCCAATATGGTTTTGGGCAATATAAACACACATTATTTGTTTCCTACATTAGACCAAACATGTCAATTTAAATCTGGTTTTAGGTGAATTATTAGTATGTTCACTATCCCTTAACTGTTAAATTGGAGTACATTATTTTATTTTAACTTTTGAAAAGAAAAACATGTGTTGTTGTTGGTTTTATGCCATCCATTGTTGTTGTGACACTATTCATGAAATAATGTATAGAATTAATACTGCTGGAGGTACAAGTGAGAGGCCAGACTTGCCAGACCAGGCTTAAAGTTTGATATCAAAGTGAATGTGTGAAGATGAGGGAATATACTGGCTACAAACAGGGTTATCAAAAACAAGTCATTTTTGGAAATCAATTTATCATTAACAGCTAAGCTATGCTTTTTGGCATTTTTAGTTTTGTTTAGTATTTTATTCTCCCACAGCAGACAACGAAACACAACAAAACAAGGAATAAAGAATCTAACAGCTTCAACGCACTACATTTTATAAGCTCTATTGTATTTTGGCCCCAGTACATCACTGATACAGTCCCAGGTGCACTGCACCACTTGAATAAAATTTATTTAAACATTTAAGGCCACAAAAATGAGCTACATATTCCTCTCCTGTTGTCTTTCTGAATGCCGAGATGACACTTTTTTTGTACAAAAATAGTTGAAGCTGTGACTGTACACAAAAGGTTCCTCTTCACAAAGATGGGAGTGGCAATGATGGATACTGGCAATAACAAGGATTGATTTGGGCGGCATTTGCAGAGTAGCTTAAGTGTCTTCTTCACAGAAGCCACCCCTCACAAAAATCCTGGATGTAAGTGTTCAGTTTTGCATAGATTCAAGATGTATTTTCGTTAACTGCAGTCACAGTATTTGGGAGTAATAATCCACAAAATGTCTATGAAAAAACAAAAGTTCTCAAGTGGTCTCATGGTTGTACACTGGTATTACAAACGTAAGGGCACGGCTGTATAAAAAATATCCTCTTTTCAGCTGAGGTTTTCAAGTGTGGCATCAGTGCTGGGAGGTCCCTGCCCAGGTCACAGTGCAATGACAGGCTCCCCTGTTTATGGCCACACCCATACTCTTAGAGCTCCTCCTTTCGCTTCCCCACCTTTTCTTGGTCCCTTCCCCTTAGGCTTCTCATGAATCCAGTGAAGCCAGCCTCCTGTATACAGAGTGAACAGTCAGTGTTTAATAGAAATGAACAATCCAACAGTTATGAAATAGTCACCAATGTTGAGGAGGTAAAAATTCTGATAACTGAAAGTATCCAAGCATACAAACAAGTTTGTGAAAATAATGACAGTTCAGGAACCAACCAACCAACCAACCAATGCTGTCATAAATAATTTGGTATAAACTCTAACATTGCTTCTTTTGTGTCGTATCGGTTAAAAGATCTACGTTTCAATTTTGATGCATTGTGTTTGACCACCACTTGCGACTACATCAATCAGCCACAATGTTAAAACTGAGAGATGAAGTAAAAAAACTTTATTATCAGCAAATGAACAGTCAGTTTTGAAAACTATGAACTATGACAATCAATGAGCGACTTTGACAAGAGCAAATTATGATGGCTAGGCGAACGGCCAGAACATCCCCAAATCGGCAGGTTGTGTGGGGCATTTTCAGTATGCAGTGGTATTGACAAAAAGTGTACCGTTGACAGAGTCATGGGTGCCCAGGCTAGCTTTTCTGATTTGAACTGTAGCACACGTTGCGGAAAAAGATAAGCTAACTCTTTCTGCAGGATAACACATCAAGCCACACTGTGAAATGTTGACATGGCTTCTCAATCTGATCGAGAATCTGAGGGATGTGTTGCACAAACTAGTTTGATCCATCTAACAACTTATAGGACCTCAAGGATCTGCTGTTAACATCTTGGTGCCAGACGGCGCAGCACAACTTCAAAGGTCTTGTGGAGTCCATGCCTTGATGGGTTAGAACTGTTTTAGTAGTGCAAGGTGGGCCAACAAAATATTAGGCAAGTGGTTTCACCATTAAGGCTGATGTTTGTTAAAAATCAATGTGGTGCATGTGTGACCTAAAAAAAAAGGAATTATAAGACCTGCATAACATTTACATGGTGCATTATGAAGGAACTCACCCCTCTCTCTCCATTGTATTTCTCACTGAACTTCCCGTAATTGTAGTAGTTAAAGGTCGGGTAGCCCTCGACACCCTCCTGTTTACACAGCTCGTGGTTCTGTCCTTTGGTGCAGTCCACAGCAGCATACGCAATCTGAAAATGTGACATTAACACACTTTTAACCATCTGCATGAGGCAACGTCCCATTCTTGCCCGATGCTATTATTAAGTAATTGCTAAAACATAATATGCATTTGCAGTGGCTACACAGCATCTTTGTGTAAAATGACAGCGTATAGAATGTAGCTGGTGTGGTGAGGCATTGTGCTGTCTGCTCACGGCTTGGCTGTTTATTCTCCTAAGCCCCCTTAAGGCCTGATAAGGCGGTAGGGCTCAGGGGATGATTTACTCTTTGCAGAGAAAACCGACAGATCCACCAATCACACGCAGGCATGTGGCAATGATGGTGATATCTTAAGTTGGCTAGGATACTGCCGTAAATATCCTTGGAGCTAATTTGTGGAAAAATACAATTTTCAGCTCAGTAATGCTGCTGGAACATGATTAATTGCCCCTAAAAACAGTCAGTGCATCAGTCATTACCTGTACCTGTCATTATCTGTATTTCTAATGTCTGAAGTAGCTTTGACTGTGTCTACTTTCATACCTATATGACTGACACAATAAAAAAAAACATAAAAAGCTAAAGAAATTAATGATTGCATTCTCCTACTAGCGGAGTAAGTAAAACATGTACAGAATAGCAATGAATGCCACTTGACGAATAACACCCATTTTGCTCTTTTTGTTAAAATAAAAATCCATTAAAAAATACAGCAGTGTATTTTGTTCTTGTCAGCATGTGATAATTGCAGTACGTCAGTCAAAAATGAAAACAAAGAGGAAGACTGGAGCCAAGCTATTAGACTTTTGTAGTCATTGCTGGCATATCTGACAGGCCACAATCACAGCCATGCAGTTGTGTCTTAAATACAAATCGATCTGGTGAAATTATGATGTGAGCATTCTTATTCACAGAATAAATGCGCACAAAAAAAAGATATTGATAGGTTTGGAATGTCTGAGCAAGTTCATTTTTCACTTTCAGATCTGAAGTGGGTGGATCCTATTAAGATCCAGACATATTGTGTTTCTGTTTTGATGGAGTATCTGAGGAAATCTGAGGCCTCGGGCCATGGAGGCAGTGCTTTATAAAAAGAAGGAATGCTCCAGTTTGAGCAAACATACCCAGTGAAATCCTATATAACTATGAGTCATGAACCCGAGCAAAGGGGAATAAATCTGAACATGGGTCAAGCTAGGTCGGGTAAATCAAAGCAGTTCCAGACAGGATACAAAACAAGGATTTTGATCATTTGTTTTCCTTAAGGCTGTTTAAATGGGAGATTCCTGGAAACGGTAATCGTTGAACCTCTAAGTAGAAGACATGGAGATCAGGGTCGGTCCCTATAACAACTTGATCAGAGCTCAACAAAACAAGAGAGAGAATTATTTTCCAAATGTCTCTGGTCAACTCTTGTATTGATCCCAGTGCTGAAACTTTTTGATGGTGACTGGTTTGGCAATAGCTGAAATGAATGGAAAAAGAGCAATAGAAGGGTCAGGGAATGAGAGAAAACTCCTACTGTGTGCTAGCAGAGGGCAGACAGTTCTGGCTTGAAAATCATTAATTAGAATCTTGGGATCCACATCAGGTACTAATTATCAGCTTTAAGGAAAACAACAAGCCTCGTGGCACACAGGTAATTAAACAGCCTGATATCCACAGCTGAAAATGCAGCACGCTCATTACTATTACAACAAAGACGCTTTGAAAAAGTAAGCCAGCGACGTCTCAGTATTTGCTCATATTCAGTTCAATCGGGGAAAGAAAATAAGGGGCCCTGACGAAACTTTACTCACTTGTATTCACTGTTTCCCTCCGATAAAGTATCTTGTATGTAATTGGGTGGCTAGCGCTCGTTTGCTTTCTATACACAGAATCATTTTAATATACAGTATACAGAGATTCTGCATTATATATTGGGAGAATAAAAAGTCTTTGGTGGTTATTTATAAGGTTCTGATGCCCATTGTGAAAGCAAAACGGCCAGCACCGAGGGAAGAAGGATCTCTAAGCCAGGCAGAGGCAAGGAAAGGCTTTATTGAAAGAACCAAAGTTTGAATCAGCATCATTCAATTCAGGCACAGTTTGGCCATTAATTTGATTTAATTAAGTCAAATTAATTAAATCCTTTTCCTCTGTGAGCAAGCGTTCTCCTGATGCTCCATCGTAGAATCCAGCTTGAGCTTTCCACTATTGATCCAGGCCTGAAAAGATCTTGGCACTTCTCAGACACCAAGTAACTGACTGCCAGAGGGGAGGCTCATCAGACATATGCGTCAACCCTTTTAACCACATAAGCAATCAAACACATAACAGCTTCATGAAATTAAAGCATTGTGTTACAGGTAACTGTAGGCCAATTTTATCCGAGGGCCAGTAGATGGAGCTTTCTGTATATATTTTCCAACCTTCGGGTGCATAAAGTGTATAATCTGTTTCTTCTAAGGCTCACAGTGTCAGGGAGGGCTGTCAGGGCGTCGGACTGGGCTGGAACTCAAGGTTAAATCAGCCAGTGCCGCTGCAGCCTTGGCAAGACGGATTTCCAAATTCCATTCATTTGAATAATGATCATGCATAAGAACAAACTTAAGAGCCGCTTGAAGATTAAGGCAGGCTGATGTTATGCGTGATGTATTCCAGCCATTTGCAAACAACAATTTAACCTCTCTGTTTTGTGGCTAATGATGAATGGCTGCAGTTCGAAAAGACAAATCAAATATTCTCAAAAGGGTGATCATGGGGGTGAGTCAGCAATTTAAAGTCATAGTCTGGGAGAGGTCAGACTGAGGGAAAAAAAAAAACATGCTGTCATGCAAAACACATTTAGGAAGTCAACACAGAGTAAAAAAAAAAGGGAGAAGTGTGGAATGCAAAATTAAACCTTTAAACTACAAGAGTCCCTCCTGTTTCTTTGCTTGTTCAGGCCTTAAATTAGATGACTTAGTTATGCCTGAATGATTCATACATTCTGGCTCTTTGGATCCAAAGAGAAATGAAGATGTGAAGATATGAAGAAATGAAGGGTGGCCAGTATGTGGCCAAGATTTTTGCCACATACTGTATAGTAATCACTAAAATAACTTAATAATTAGTCAATTACTGAATAAGACTAAGAGGACAATTAGCGTTCAGCTTAAGAGGTGAAATTCAGTTGATGATTAACAGAACATTGATGTCCATTATCTGTACTGCCAATGTTGTAAGAAAAACCTCATATCTTTAAAATTATAAAATCTTTAAAATGATTAAAACATCTTTAAAACAAACACAGAATAATTATCTTCAATATATTCTGGTGTATTAAGATTTATACCCAATAATTACTGATGATGTCTATTAAGCTATTCATTTTTTAATGTTCACATGAGATAAGAAGTAAAGTCTATTGTCCAAAGGGTGTAAAATAAAATAGTTAAATTCAATTAAATACTAAATTCATTACAAGGTTTTGATTTTGATATGACTGAAAAATATGCAAGTATAAACATGCTGTTGCGCAGCTGTGCAATTATAGTAATCCTACACTGTGAGGCAGTGAGGGGTAAATGACTCAGAACAGTGAAGGCAGAAGACAGAGAGATGAAAGAGACCTTGAGAAAGTGATTAGAAGTGATTAAAGACAAAGAGAAGCTGGCACCCATCAAAGAGGTTGATTGTGCCTTTCTTTTGAGAGGGACAGAGGGTCAGACTGCCACAAGCCTCGCGTGTTTCTTATTTAGAGTCAGGTTGAGGTCTCACCTTGCGGTCATCTTTGAAAAGCTCCGCAGCTGTAATGAAGTGTGGGACTGCGTTCTTGCAGTGCGGGCACCCTGGGGACAAAGGCATGTCATCATTCATCCCACCCCATTGTACTGGGTACAAAGTAAAGATGTTATGTGTCCTGGCACACACAGAGGGCCATAAATATCAAAGAAAGATTCCATTGGTAGTGATGGAGTTCAAAAAAAGGAAGATATTCTTCATGCAAACACAAAGACTTCATGCACACTATTCTAGTCATGAATTGTTTATAACAGATTTACATGGCTATAGGCATGGATTGCTTTGGATTTGTACTTATAAATACCTTTTCCAGGCTTCTAATTATATATGTGTGTATGTATGTATGCACGCATGTGTGCCTGTGAGATCTCAGTCCCAGAAAGCCTCCACACATGGCTGTTTCCCATGTTCTGACTAGTGTGTGTTTATTTTTAGTTCATGACATTGACGTCTCCCCTTCAAAACAGAACAATTGTGAATTCTTCCACGGTTCTATACATAGATCTAACTGAGGAACAAATCTACATTCATCTATAACAGCCCACAGCCCAGAAACCAAGCCTAATAGCAGCTATATGATGTCTCTATACCTTTGTCCTACCATGCCTTATTTAACATTAGGCACCACCGAAATTTAAGTTTTCAAATTAAAGTGATCAGTGAAGGAGAACACGGCTTCAGAAACGGGTTACTTTTAATGGCACCTGACGGAAAACTAATGATGCTTGCATTTCCTGACAAAGCCCTGCTTGTGTAACCAACACGGCTCCTAATTTCAGAAGCTCAGGAGTCATTAGAAATAATGGTGCATAATGCTGCTAACCTTCCTATCGGACCATGCAGTCATTACACTGAAACTCACAGTTATGAGAGCATTTAAAATGTCATTTCAAAACCTGAAATTTGTCACTGATCACTGTACAGAAAAAGTGTATTCTTTCTGTCTCCTGCGGTTAGGAGGGAACAGATATTTAACGAGGAAGCAAGGTGTTCCTTGCAACGTTTACAGTTTCACAGGAAAATACAAAACTCTGCCCTGTCATTTCCCGGCTCTCTCACGCTACTGAAAGCATCACCAGCTGCACATTAGGCAGGGTCACTGATTAGAAATGTAGCAATGGTGATGAGATGCTTCAGTAGGCTGAATAACTGTTTGTGCCACTTATCATCTGAAATGACAGTAATCAGTCTTACAAACTTCACACAAAAGTTTGGTAATTAATATTTTGTTAATATTCAAAAGGCTGCTGTTCAGTGGTTTCATTAGGGCTGAAGGTTACTGCTCCTATATTGTACTGCAGTATCAACAATAATGTGATTACATCATGCTTTATGTAAATACACTCAAAGAAGAAAGGTTTTTCAGTTTGAATGCTATGGTTTTTAGCCAACTGCCACATTAGGCACGAAGCAAATTAGTTTGGATGTTACCCATTATTAAAGACAACATGGGGTTTCGGGGCGGAGAAACATTTTAGCATAGAGGACTCAACTGCGCTAGTTAATTTAATAGAGGGGCCTTTTGTAACAATTAACATACTGTTTGAGAGCCTTACAGCCTTCCCATCTTAAGGAATAGCTTGATCACACAAATCCCTTAATAGGCGGATGTTACACCAAGGATTAGACTAGTCAGGGACGGAGGAACAATGAGATTTGGCTCTTTTCACATCTGGAGGGAAGGCCTGCTTTGTAGAAGAAAATTAAAGCGCAGTTAAGTCTTTGAAGATTTTTATCAAAAAGAAGTTGCAGACTTCGTTTAATGTAGTGGCTCACTGTGAACCTGCTGCAGTGGCACTGTTTATCATTTATATCCATCACTACCTCAGATAACTGTACTGGCTATGAAGTCGACAAGAAAAATCTGATATGCTGATTGTAATAGCATTTAAATACAAATCTTGCTACTTGAAATTGAACTATTATATGTATTTCATTGAAGAACTTGAGTAAAGCAATAATTCAATAATGTCAACATATCAACTGATTATAATTGAATTCAAACCCGTAACAATGTTTCTTCTGAAATTTGAATTACATAAATTTTAATCTTATAATTTTTTGTTCCTCCCAGGGCAGGGTGTCAAGAAAGGACTGGTATGGTTGCAGGTTTTCATTCCAACAAATCAGGAACACACCTGATTCCACTTGGTCTCAGTCTTTAGACATGTGATCAGAGAAGGTCCTGCTTGTTTAGATAAAAAAAAACAAAAAAAAAAACACAGCAGCCACACCAGCCCTTTGTGGATAAGATCGGACACCCATGCCGTAGGGTCACATTTTACAGCATCCTATAGTATGTGAGAAAGCTTACATGGGGCATAGAACATGACCAAAGCATGCTTCTTCTTCTTCAAAGCCTCCCTGAAATCCTCAGCTCCAAGGTGGCTCACACTAGATGGCCTCTCCTCCCATGACTGCTCTGGAGGAGGGGGAGCCTGGGGACTAAGAGAAAGAGAGAGAACAATCAGTAGAATCTTTAAATTAGTTCAGTATGGTAACAAGGTGGTTACTGTACAATTACTAATACAATATTTCATATAACAATAATAACAATAATAATACAGTAATCTCCCGCATTTTGCGGCGTGTTTCCTTCCAAGAACACTTGCGTATAGTCAAAACACATTGTGTTTTGATTTAAAAAATGTGTTTTTGTTTAAAAAAAATGCCTAAAAATATCTATTTCTGTATTGTAAACCCTAAATATGCCCCCAAATATACACCCAGAGCACTTTAATTTCACTTTAATGCATTACGCTTAAAGTAAAGGTAAACCCGTATTCGCCGGGAAGGAATTTAAATTAGGTTGCTGGACAAAAGTATTGGGACACCACGGTGGGGTGAACAGTTTTCAGAGAATAACCCCCCCGATCTACTCGTGCTAAAAATACAAATAAGGGCTTGTTGGAAAGGTCTCCTGGAGATCAGTTGAACTGTGGGGTTTGAAGTGTCTGAGTACTTGCACCACGGTGAAATCACATTTGGAGAACTGGGACTCAACCCTGGAGTGGAATTAGAAAAAAGTGCTTCCAGGTCGTCTACAGTCCCCTCCAGAAAAAAATATATATTTCCACAAAAAAGCCAAAAAAAGGCAGAGGATTTTTGCAGTTTCCGCATTATTGTGGGAATTTCTGTGACTCCTGCTCCTCGTAAAACTGGGAGATTGCAGCAGTGTTAATGCGATAGTGGTGGTCATGGTATGATTGAGCCAAGGGTCTTGCCCACCCAAAATTACTTAATAAGATAAGTAAAATATATTTGAATAAAAAAAAGCATTCACTGAAAATTATATTATATACTACATATCTGACATTGATTAGGTTTAACCAGTACTGACAGCTAAGAGGCCCTTTTTTCAAGGAGGATAAAGGCTTTAAAAAAATAATAATAACGAAGCATTTTCATGACCATATGGATTGCAAATAATCCATATGGTCACAGAAATGCAGGAAAAACAAACATCCACTTCTGAATACGCATGGTACAATCAATAAGCAGCTCATTACAGGATATGATGTGCTTGGCTACTTTTATGTTCCTTAAATGTCAAAATAATGCCAGAGAGAAAACATGAATATATTAGCATTGCTGCTTTTGTGGTCAAAATCAAAAGATGAGTTATGTTTCTTAGGCTTAAGCTTAGAAAACTCCTCATAGTTATGGTTACTACTTCTTATGTTGTAAGCTGTTAGCAGTTTGATCCAGCCTCTAAATGCAGCCTCATAACGCACAATGTTGAGAGCCCTTAGTTACAGCATTTGCAACATTGTGTGAGCGATAAAACCTGAGCATTATTACTTATAACTGTTTGCTGTAACTCTCATCAGAGCAATAGTAATTCAATTCACTCAGTTTATCTGAGAAAACTACATCCGCTGCTGAGAGATTGTGCACCACAAGCGGTTTGTAACAGTAAGAGTCCATTCAAGTAGGTGTTTGTTGTCATTTCAACCCTATAAATGGTTCACAGTGCACAATGAAATAAAACAATGCTCTTCCAGGACCATGGTGCAACACAAAGAACAAAAACAGAACAGGACAGGATTAAAGAGAGACAGCAAGAATAGCAATTAGCAACAGACTGGAAAAAATATACTGTGTATAAATGAATACAGGGTATTTACAGTAGCAATTGGGTGTGTATGTGTGAGATGTATGGTTTGTTATTTCGTTCTGATTTAGAACGATGCATCAATTCTTCTGCCAGACAGAAGGAAGGATATAAATGCAAGTAGCCTTGCTGATGCATTGCATGGTGTAAAAGCCTGCCACAGAGGGGAGAGAGATGCTGATGATCTTCTCCACAGTCCTTATTATCCTCTGTAGGGTCTTGGGATCTGGAGCCTATCCCAGCGTTCAAAGGGCGAAAGGAAGAGAAACACGCTGAACAAGTCTATCTCAGTAATACACATGAAAAAAAAAATCATTTTTCCCATGACAGCAAGAATTTATTTGACAACCATGCCTGAAACTGTCTAAAAAAATCATCTGACCTAAAGCAAAGTTCTCAAAGTAATCCTTGGCCCTTGAGGTGGTGGTCCATATCCATACCACAAAGCTCGGGCTTACTGTAGGGTCTTTTCCAGTCTTGAATAGATGGATCCTCACACAGTGAAGCGGCTTCTGCTAGCGGCACAGGCCTCTCCCGAGACCAACACAAGGCCAATCCTTTCTGCTCAGAGGTCAACAAAGTCACGGCAGTGATTGATTGAAGTCAAGCACCACTGAACACACCCCGAAGTACGAGTCTGAGGAGACCGCTGTACCAGTGGTGACTGAGATGTGTGAGCGGGCCTGAGGCAAAGAGCTGGGCTTCTCGTTTGACCAATGAGAGTCTTTAATAGTATGGCTACAGAGACTGATCTGGAGTCAGACAAAGTTTGCAGCCTCTCCATTATAACAGTCCATGATAAATGTCCTCAGATCGGATCTATTTTTTCCCAGACTGCAGTTTCCCTGTCTCTGGGCCTGACAAGGTCTACCAAATCACTCAGATGGCATTTCAGTACTCAACATAGATTCAGGGGGAAGGCACTGACATCTCTCCAGTATTTATGAACAACTGGCCTGAATATTTCTAGACAGGTGAGGCAGCAGTGACGCAGTTTCCATGTGCAGTCTAGCAGGAGGCCTGGAGGAGAGAGTTTATGCTTCACCTGTGAATGACCTTACCTGAATTTTCCCACAGGCACAAACAGACCACCAGGGAGAATCGGGGGAGAAGTATTTACATGCAATTTTCTTGTGGACAGCTGTTGCTGGGCAATTTCATTACCACAGAAAAAAGTAAATACAGCATTGCTCCTGATGCTGAACGGCTACATTTACTTGCATTAATCTCTCTGTATTACAGGGAAAACTGTAAACATGCACAAATACCTGGATAAGCGGCAGCTTTCAGCAGTCTTTTGCACTGCTGCATGAGGAATAAAGTTCTGCTATGTGAAGTGTACACAGAAATTCTTAGGTTATTGCATAAATATGCCAAGCGATGAGTCATGTTGTTGCTATAGTATGTGTTGTGAGCTCCATGTCTTAGTCTGTCCCACTCTGCTGCTTAGCGATCCAAACACAAGGCCAGCAACCGAGAAAGAGAGAGGGACTCACTTTTGCAGCCATTCAATGATCTTGTCTTTGGTCCGGAGATGAGGCAGGGTGTATTTCTCCTCTCCCTTTTCAAAGTACTTCACGGTGGGGAAGCCAGAGATTTTGAACCGCTCTCCCACCATCTTATGGATGGTGGCATCCACTGCTGCCAAAACACCTGGAGACTAAGAGCACACAGACATATACAGTAAAACACAGAGACATTTAACAAAGAGTGGTGCTTGAAAAGGAAATATTATTATAAAAACCTAAATCAACCCATAACTATTATTATTAATACCTCCCCATTATATCCCTTCATAACTATACCCAACTTTAAATTTTTCTACAAGAGAAGTGGTGCAGCATTCCCAGAGGAGAAAAAAACCTTCTCGATTCTAAGATCACTTAAGGACACAAATAACTTTATATGCCTTTGCAGCAATGTTGCTTCTTGTTAATAGTTTACAGTGCCTTTGCAGATCTGGGTGACTTTTAATGAATTATGAACTTCTGCTAATTTGAGAGCAAA
Organism: Nannopetersius ansorgii; assembly: GCA_037974605.1. Classification (NCBI taxonomy): domain Eukaryota; kingdom Metazoa; phylum Chordata; class Actinopteri; order Characiformes; family Alestidae; genus Nannopetersius; species Nannopetersius ansorgii. The sequence goes on from JBBPDE010000002.1 coordinate 9,215,542, forward strand.
ATGAGCTGCCATTTTAATATTGATCATGTTCCCTGGTCGAGGAGACCTCCCGCTGATGGAGGAGAGATGTGGAATAATTAAATAATTCAGAGAGACTCAGAGTTCAGCTGGGGTCTGTGGAGATGAGCAGCTGACGATCAGAAGACAAAAAAACAAACCAACTGTCAGCACCATGCATATTAGTGACACTTGGCTAAATTATCATTTCTGTTTTGGCATGACAACTAGTTAGTAGGAAGGAGTCAATTTGCATGTTAATTGTAGATGCTAATGAAGGTATAATGTATTACAACAGATGTAGGAATATCATTACAGACAGTGACACATAATAATAAAAGGCTCTGCCAGAGATAAATCAGGTGCACTCAGGTATATTTAATCCTTTGTGTTTTGACTTTTCAAAAGATGCGGCAGCAGGGACACTGAATATTATGATGAGTTTTGTGGCCATTATCTTTAACAATAGATGCATGTGTGCAACAAGACTGACCCTGAGGGGCAACCAATATAAACTCTGGGAGAAATCGAATGTGGAATGAAAGTCTGATTGTAGGGCTGCAGGCTATTTAAGGTACTAGAACAGATTCGATATACACTCTAGAGAGGGTTCAATAGAATCCTCACACACACAAATCGTTCTACTTTCACGAGGTCAGAACAAAATGTGTATACTCTCTTGCAAGGTATGTACAAAACACATAATTAACGAAGTCTCACTGCATCTTGAGCCTTTCATTTATACATGCACATTTAAATACCTTTATTTAGAATGCTAAGAGGATGGCAAATTGAATACAGGCTATTCAAAAAAAGAAAGGGGCCCACAATGCAGATGCGAGTGAGGCAGAGAGTGAGCGGAACGAGGAAAAATAAGTGAGCTCAGCTGTCTCTGGGGAGAGGGGCGTATGGACTGGAGCATGTCTGCTACATTAAATAATGCACAAGACCATCTCATTGAACTCTAGCACTGGGAAGAGCGCCATGCTCAACTGTTTCAAGCTGAGGGCTGCACGGACATCATGGACGAAATGACTGATCCAATCACGAGGCTCTGGTGACTTTACTGGCCTGAAACTCTTGAGGAGAAAGTGTTAGCTCAGTGGACCCACCCCACTAATCAGAACCAAACTGTTTCCTGCTATTCTACACACATGTCAAAGCCAAGGCCAAACAAGGATGTTTGTGAGTTTGAACGTTGTAATCATGTATCGTCATGCTAAAGATTTTCAAAACAAATCATCCACATTATAAGCATGAAAATGGCGGGTTGTAAGCGCCACTGCTGTAAAAAGCTATTTTCAGACCGACTAAATTGCTTTGCATGATGGCAAATTAAAAACTGACATATTAATTAAACCGACAGACAGCTCATTTTAGAAGGGCTCATACCTCAAAGCAACAATTTTACACCTGGAACCATTTCATAAAGTCCACAGACATGAGCACAGAGACTCTATTCCCTTTTCCCCTACATCAAACACATTAGCACAGCGGTGAAGCAGGGCTGTTGCAGCTGCTCCCTTCACGCTCGCTTGCTTTGAAAGTTGAAGGAACTGCAGACTCACATCTGCATCTTTGTTGAGAACCTCAGCAGCTTCATCATATTCAGGTTTCATCTTCTTGCAATGGCCGCACCCTGAAAGAGAACATGCACATGTTAATGGCATTGAATTGTTTTGACATGCTAAGGTAATGCTTTGACAAACAAACCATATTTAAGGGGTGAACGATAACACAGGCTAACACCTATCATAGGGAAACTGCCTTAAATGATCTGCATCAGACAGACGTTTACATATGGCTGATTTCGGATTTGAATTAAATGTTATACTTGTGGTGCGCCTTGTTTAAGTTATTTACTTTTAGATTTGTGTTTTAGAAAATTTCAGATTTGTGTTTTTAAAATTTTAAACTGTACTTACATTTATACTTATGTCTACTTTACTTGTACTCATTTATTATAATATGTGTTTCAGAAAATTTGGGATTTTTTTTTTTAATTGTTTATACTGTCTGCACAATCTAAAAGGAGGTGTATAACTATGCATATGACAAATAAAGAATCTTGAATCTTGTAGTGTTATTGATGCTAAGTCAGCCACAATGTTTCAATGAATGTTTACATATCAGCATCTGCATCAGCTAGGAGTGTAAATTAGACAGAAGACACATTTGGTTCACACTGAGGTTTGAGCATCATATTTTAATACGAGTTTGGTACAATGGGGAAAAAGCTACAAAAACGTATAAGGCTTGGCTTCTTTTCATTGTAACACACAGCCTCACATAGGTCATATTTTTATCTAGGGCTGATAAAACCTAAAGGTATAAGTTCACAAATGAAATGGTTTAAAAGCTGAAAATCATCCTATATAAAAATAAGGAACTCAAACATTTTCAGTCCGATGACAGCATGGCATGTTGAAGAAATTGGTCTTGCAAATTGAGGTTCTGTGTTATGTTAATTTTCACATATAAGTTTCTGCATATTTTCATGTGACTGCATGCATCAAACAGTAACATCCAGACCATGGAAGATCAGAATAAATACACACACTATTACACCCCTAGCATAGTCATGTGTGTACATAAAATATCTAATATGCATTGGCCAATGCGATCCTCCTGTCATTCCTAAACATATTCGCACACATTTTTCATAACCCCAAGCATAAATAATTCACTAGAACATGACTGGTGTCTGATGTTTGCTCCTTTAGATTAGCATTGGAGCTACAAGACTAATATAGCTTAAAAGAAATTGAATAAAATACATGGCTAGTAAAAAAAAATGGTAGCAGCCATCTGAATTAAGTCCATACTTGTTTGTCTCACTGTGTCAGAAACATTATAAGCTAGTTTTCTTTAAGACGTTACAACTCAGCTCAGCTTGAAACAAGTGTGTGCGGAGTTACATTTGACAAGTGACTATCAACTCCAGATATGTTAGTAACGTTAGCTGCATATTGCAAAGATCTAATGAAAGAAATAGGAACAAATGTTTTACTGTGACAGGCTGCAAAGTGTTTAAAGATATGAGGAGCCTAGATAAAGGAGTTCCAACCACTCAGCATTTAGCACCACCAGTATACTGATCACCAGATTGATCATCTGGAAATCAAATGCACCTGCTTCTGATTCCAGATGATCAAGACTTTGATCATGACTTTGTTATGCTTGAATGATCTGCATGTAGGTCACTCTGTGGTAGGGCTAAACGATATAGACTAAATATAAGCACCACTATCACATGCTTCATATTTTAAGTAGGATTCATAATATACATTCACTCCCTTATCCATATAGACCATTTATGGAAAAGTGAACTTTTTTGATGTCACTAAATCAACATATTGTCTCCTTGCTCAGCCTACAGAAGTTTAACCCCACCCATTCATGCTGACAGCAAAGACAGCCAACCACAAAATATATAGTTTATATATGTCTGTCTTAGAAGCACAGAAAGAGTTAAACAGCTTGTTTAATTCTAAGGGATAAACAGTGGTTAGAAAATGGGCATGTAATATATTTTTAGTATACAAACCCATGCAAATGTCATGGAAAAATTAAACAGGAGGAAACTGTAGAATATGGGAAAGTTAAAAACACCTTGGCCAAGAAAAAATTAAAATTGGCCAAAATAAGGAGCTGGATTACATGGACATCTCGATTCATCGAAACACCAAGTAACACGCACCTGCAGCAGCGATTGATTTGAAAGCTCATGTCAGTATTGTAGTGACCCAATTTTGCAAGTATGAAAAACAGACCTCCTCTACTGTGTGGCTTAAAAAAAAACAACATTCTTTTGAAACCGGCCACAGATTCAGGGATTGGACTGAAATGAGAGCCTCTGAAAGTCCTTCAAGAAGTCTGGAGAACTGTTCCTTAAGACCGCATAAAAAAATACAAGAAAACCTGTCTCTTTTAAAGCAAAATATGAAGAAATAAGGGATGGCTCGAGACACAAATAATTAAAACAGGATTTTTATCTACCACAGGAACTTTGACTGCAGAACAGTTTATGTAAGCCCTCAAAATTAAAAATGAAAAAAAAAAATGTATAAACAAATAGAGAAAAGAAAAATATTTTTAAACAAAAATAACAAAATAATCACAAAAATTGGGCTCCAGTAATCGAAAGCTTACCAACTGAAGAAATGGACTGGTAGTGTGTGTGTGTTCTGACAACCAACTATATCAATTCATTCTCTGCGTTCTTTACACGTTAGTAAAAGTGAGAGAAATCATCACTCTGATTAATGAGCTGTAGAGCTTTCAGAGCTATAGTATTTAACACAGTCCACTCTGAAGTGTATCCTTCAGCCGTAAATGTAAGTGCACTTCGCTCTGAGTGATAAATAACCAAGCAATTGGATTAAACTACATGAAAGCTGTTTACTATCTGAACCATATAACCATAATCTCCATGGCGCTCATAATGAGCCAGTCACTGAAACATTGTGTCAGACGTTGAGCTAATGGGAAATGGCTTTCAGCTGGGAAAGCATTAGCCCGCCCTTCAAAACACTTAAAGCTAACTGCTGAGAGTTCCCTTCCTTTCCTACACCTGTTCTACACCAGCACTGGCTGTTAAAGGGAACATAAAACAGCATTTTCTGGGCCAAGTGCTCATTGAGGCCAAGGTAGCAGGAGGAGCATATGAGTAAATTTACACACTTCATAAATGCCCTAATACTGCTGAGTGGGTTGCGTAATAATCCGAGATGGGATATTGCAATTGGGTTTTTATGTTTATGGATTTATTACTCATATCCCTAAAAGGACCAGAAACGCTCCACACAAGGGTGTGGGAGGAAAAACACGCACAGGGTGGATCTGGTGCAGGGTGCCACACACCAAAAGGAAATGATGTAAGTGTATTTATGTCTGTCAGTCAGTCTGTTTGTCTGTCTGCCTGCCTGTCTCAGAGAATTAGTCAGAAGGAGGGCGAGAATGGTGCTCAGTTCACCATCTGTCTATCAGAGACGAACGCACGTTCGTGTTTATGTCAGTGTTTTGGCAACACAGCTGAAGCAAAAGTGATTCTCAGTGGTGAGGTGGCATGCAAGCATTGAGTGTATTTATAGAGAGAGAGAGAGAGAGAGAGAGAGAGAGAGAGAGAGAGAGATACAGTTTGGGGGGGGGGGGGTCTTTGTGTCTTTTTGGGGGGGGGGGTGATAAGAAGAGTGTGAGTGTGTAAAGAAGGATGGATATACCCACAGATGCCTGAGGACACGAAGAAACGTTCTTTCTGAGGCATTTGATGTAAAATGTATGAGCGCTGAGAGACATTTTATTTCGACAGATAAAAGAAAAAAAAAGAAGCAAGCTCCAGTGAAGCGTTCTAAAACACAACTGTCACACTTCTCATTATCAAATCCATCTTTTTTCCCCCAATAGGACCATTTAGATTCTGATGCAAACAGATGGAAATAACCACACACCAAGTGTGTCTCTCCAGCATGTCAGACATGACGGCGAATGATACAGTTATTCTGAATGATGTGGACCCTGCGGTGGCATGCCGTGGGAAAGACAGCGATAGTGCCTTGGGCCTGCTCTCTGTGAACTCTAGGGTCTACTCAATCACACATTCATTTGTGAATGTGAAGGTTTGAACAAAAAAAGAAGGCTGAACTTGTACTGTGGTGTTAGAGTTATAAACTTACAGGGAGCGTAGAACATGATGAGAACTGAGGGGTGCTCCTCCAGAAATGTGTCGAAGGATTCGTCTGTCAGGTGAAAAACAGACGATTCTGACTCCGACCAGGGTACCTCAGGGGTCTTTGGCTGGGGAGGCTGGGGACTGTGGGGGGGAACACAGAGAGAAAGAGATTTTCCAAATAAATATAATGATGGAAAGAGACAGGGCAGAGAGAGAAGAAGAGAGAGAGAGAGAGAAATCTCAGTATGTATGATCAGACTATATCTGTGTGATCCGACTGTATCTAATTATGAATAACAACAGAGAACAATACAGAGTGTAAACTCAAACTAGCTTTAAATGCAAATGTAAAAAACGGAAAGCTTTTCTATTTAATTTATAACTATTAATAATAATGAATTATCGATGATTTATTTTTAAGATAACTGTCAGCATCACTGACATTTGCTATTAAAAACACGGTGTGTAAGGATAAATATTGAGGTCATTGTGTATACGTCATCGCTATTTGTTGAGACAAATCCTTAGCATTTAATGCAGCTTTAGTATGCACTTGAAGGGGCACCTTTTTTTGCGCAGTGGCAGCTTTCTTAGCTAAAACCGCTTCTAATTAGATATGATAATCTCCTATTTTAACACCCAGTAACAAAGATTTCTCAGGTAATCAATTTCTCTGGAATCATTTTTTTTCAACGATTATAAACATATGTCTCTAGTGAACAGACTATAAAGTCGATTTCTTTTTGATGAATAAAACATTTTCATATATATGTATGATTCTGGACACGCACACCTACCCTCACATACTGTATGTGTACAAATGTAAGTGTTTGTGCATACAATTTGAATAATACAGCTCTACAGCTTGCAATATGTTGTCCATTACAATTCATGCCAACCTAGCCATTTGAATCAGAATCTAAGAAAGAAAAGGTTTAAAATAGGAACCGTCATGTCTTCTACATAAATCATGAGCTCAGACTGGATGGTTGGGAATGATTTCAGAGCCAAGTTTCTGTACTCACTTTTAGCTGGTTTAAAACCTTCAAACACAATAAAGCAGAAATACAATGTGCTATGTTTGACACAGCTGGTACAAATCTCAACCATTCTCACTCCACAGTTCTGGACATCTGCTCAGTTCGTAAGTAGTCACACCCTATGACTACAGAGAGCAGCTAGTGTGAGCCAAGGACACTCACTCACATATCACTGCTGCACTCAGTCTCTCCAGTGATCTTAGACCAATCCAAATGATTCTCTGAGGGGTGCAAAAAGCCAAGAGCCTGTCTCCTTAAAGTCTGCCAACAGCGCTCTCTTAAACTTCACAAGAACGCTCCTTAAAGTCAGTGCACATTTAAAAAGCCATGAGTGTGCCACGAACGCCAGCCTGAGAGAACTTGGGAGAAGTTTGCTTTTTGGTAGAGCAAAATGGGCTAATATAACTCACAAGTAAAAAAGTTTAGCTCCCATTAATTAGCACTGTGCAAGCTGCATGCCGAAAACAACTAATTGAAACAACAATAGTTTCTTTACTGTGGTACATGACACGGCCTCAGCATTTACAGTGAGTCCATATAAAGGCCAAAAGTCTGTATTCATATATTCAATGCAATGATTAATTCTTTACTTAATAAACAAATTGCAGTGACTATTTAAAAAAAAAACAATGCTGATTTTGTTTCTCTTGTGTTTCTAGAATTCCATACAGATATTCTAGAGGTTCATTGTTAGCTGAATCTCTGATAGGGTTAATGCTGCATTGCAATACTGAACTCATAATACTGTACACAGTCCTCACTGATCATGAATTATATTTAGGATTATTAATTATATATCATATTGAGGCAATCAACCATTGAGGCAATTGATTAATGTAATGTCTGTCTAATGCGTTGCTTTACAAAAAATACTCTGCTAAGAACAGGTCGTTTTTAGCTGTTAACTTTGCATATTAAAGACCACTGCTCTTACTGGCTGTGACAGGAGAGGGGCTGAGACTCTGTATGGAAGTGGAGAGTCTCAGTGTATATAGAGAGATGACAGATGTTTGACTTTTTAGACTTGTCTACACTAAAGGACCATGTAGTCACAAAATCAGAGACATGTGTCTGTCAGGCAAGTAATACCCAGCCAAGTGATATGACTTGCCAGTTACATCAGCATCAAGCTAATGGCAGTGAACCTGTCCATTTTCTAGCAGCTTAGTTATTTTATAGGACAGAATGAATGCAAGTATTTAGCGCAGCTCTAGACTCAATGAATACACTTTAAACTCGTATTATTCATTTAAGAAACATTTCGTTACTCTGCATGCTAGTGTTTATAAGTTGATTCCAGTGAAGACTCACTTAAGACTTCATTACTGCAGCCTGAAGCTTAGCTAAATGCCCAGCTTAATGTAGCGAAGACAAATTACAATCCACTTTGCTTACCTGTCCGCATCAACAACAAAAAAAAAAAGAGTCTGCTAAATCAGACACAGACACAAGAACGTTTGATATGTGACATCAAATCACTGTTTTATGCTGCCGTGTCCTCCAGAGACATTGGTGTGTATGAGGCGGTAGCTGTGACTGTGAAAGTATTGAGCCTGGCTGAGTGGGTATGTTTGTTTTAGCAGAATGGGGTGCTTGCTCCTTGTTATGCAGCATCTCGCAGCAAATCCTAATGACTTGTGGAATTTGTTTGCAACACGACAGAAACATTTCACAGTTTCTTGGATGGCAGAAATACTGACTTGTAACTTGTCATGTGCATTACGCAGGAAAATTAAGTTTATTTTTCCTAAATCTCCTTTAATTAAATTTAAAGCCCTCTTTGTTGAGTAATGCCCTAAATCATGATCCCTTCATAATACAGTGCCAAAGACTTCCTTACTGCTGAAAACAGGTATTTTATCCATCCATAAACACATAATGAAAAAGAACTAAAATTTTTTTCTTTCTATCAATTTTTAACAGAATACAGTAATTGATTTAGATCTTATTCTAGTACTTTTTTAAACAATACCCTTTTTAATACATTACATATCTGGACACAGCCCAGTAAAAGATTGTGTGTATCTGTGTGATTCCTATACAGAGACTGAGGCAGAGAGTATGTCTAACCCACAGGCCTGGGAAGTGTTTGAACACACTGAGGGGAATAGAAATGCCTCATTAAGTTTCCACTAAGAGGTACACAGGAGTATCGCTGGGCCTCATGTTTTACAGTGCACATCATATCCTCCGCTTCTCTGATGTGTCAAACACTCCCCTGACAACACACTCACTCAACAAAGCAGTGACTAAGCACTGGGCCCTCACACCTCTCCAACTAATAAACCTTTACACCAGCCTGGGTGCCCGCAGAGACTGCAAGGTGGTGTGTATGTGCGTGCAGTGGTGGTTGTCTTGGTTTTGTTTAAGATTGATAAGACTCCTTCTCAAAGGAGCGCCCATAGACACTCTTCTACTTACTTTTTCAGCCAGTCCGCGATGTCCTTGGCCGTGGCTCCATAGTTCTCATAATGATGCAGAAACTTCCCCTTCCTGGCGAAAAGGGAACAGGAGAGGGCCTTTAACCTTAGCTGTCAGCCTTAGCCTTGGTGAATTGGCTTCAGAACTGTGGTCCACACAAGACACACAACATGTATTTTACCATAAAACAAGGACAAACACAGCCTATCAAAAGTATTGAAGCACCTAGCTTCCCACTAGGTTTTCAATACAAAATTGCATTTTTGCCCTATTAAATACTAATCAGTCTCATAATGCTAGAATATGCTGTTTGCAAAAGCATTCAATTAGGTACAAAATGTTACCTCCAGAAGCAACCTAATTACTTGGGAGGTCTAATGTAGTGTATAATTATAGTAATTCAGAATGAGTCGTCACAGGCTGCAATATAATACACCCATAATATGCCTGTTTTAGAGAGAACTCTCAGTTAGTTAATGAAATCTGAGGCAAAGGCTTTTTGTCAAATCAGGCCATTCCTACATTCTGTGCACCTGTTCAAAAAGCAAACTGGTAAGAAGTTCTCACAATATGACACCAAATCAACTTTGTAAAAGAAATTTTAAAAATAGGGGGAAAATCCCCAAAGATCCAAACCTCAAAATGACCCGAGGTGTGAAAAAAAATGACATATTTTGATTTAGCAAAGCCTCACTTAATTGTACAGACTCGATACAGGCCATCACCCATGT
>JBBPDE010000002.1:9269590-9280080 GCA_037974605.1 Nannopetersius ansorgii
GATGCCAGATTTTTTGGTGGTATCGGCAGCATTTCCGATACTAGTATCGGTATCGGAACAACACTACTTAAGAGAACACACCCTCACTGCTTCACAGCCCACTGCTGGTAGACTTTATACCCCAATGAATGATGCTTACTTTGGGCCAGGTGATTTTAGGTTCATAAGTGACTATTTCAGAGCATCTCTTTTCGTTGTCATTGATATTCTATTGAGGTCATGTGCACAGTTAAACACCTGTGTTAGTACTTTAAAGTAGCTGAATTCACTTATAAAAGGAGGTGTGTGGCTGCTCTTGGATAGACAGCATATGCCAATTATAAGCTCTCTAGTGTGAATTGTACCTTAATATCTTAGATGGAAGATCTCAGCCTTCCTGTACATTCAATGCTTTTTTGTCAGGGGATTGTCTGTTTTTAGTTTGTTTTATATTGGACTCCTGTCTTTCTATTCTACAATCACTTATCTTAAACAGTCTTCAGAGTGGTGTGATAGATGGTGTATACTAGCCAAAGTTGCTATTTTCTCCAGCTTTGGTACTGTCAGGTCCCTGTAAGTTGGATTGGAGAGCTGTATCTGTTCGAACAGAACCCGGGGTAGTGCAGCGTAATCGAAACAGACATGCCCTCAGATCTGTTTCTAGACAGTGCATGTTTTCTCTCTTCTACACTCATTTACCTAAGTCACTTTGATCAACTGCCCTGTGCATGTTTTGCCCTGAAGCGGTTATCTACACAGAAATGAAGCAGTGAAAGGATCTGATTTGTGTTTTTCAGAATAAAAGACAAATGATTAGAGAGTGGTGGGTGAGGTGTCCACAACTTTCCTCCAGACTGAACAAATGCTTGGAGTCATGCACACTTTCATTTGTTTGCACCCAGTAGATTCTCTTGACTAAACCAGAAGGTGAACTGGATACAGAACAGAAGGTTTTTGGGTACATGATAGATTTTTGGTCCAGACACAATCAACAATCGATTGATTTATTTTTACTGAATCTGATCTGTGTTGCAGTTTTATGCTGTAAATAATGGGAATACATGGGAATCAGCCAAAATGAGAAAAGGCAGATTTTTGCTCTAAATAAGGTGATCAGCAGTTGGCCAATTGATTATTTGGCCAATCTGTGCTGCATTCCCATGATGTAAATAATGTGAGGCAGCTAAGTGCTGTATTTGAATGCTGCTGCTGTTCCTGTACCAAAATGTCGTAGCACAATTATGCATGACTCATTGCACCAAATTGCCAGTTGCCTCTTACTTTTCACGTAGCACTTTATTTTATTGATGTTATGATGTTAGTTATGTTGAAACCTTGGGAAGCTGAAAGTACTGGAAATGTGCTAATGTGATTTTAAGGTTAAATGTGACCTTTAAGGTTAAATGCTGATGTGAGTTTAAGGTTAAAGAAAATGCTTATAAAAATTGACCACAAAAACTTAAATTAAAATTGGCCATGAAAATTCATGCAGTGCATCCCTAGAAAATCACTTGAGGCAGGTAAGCCTCTGTATTCGAAAATCGCTACCACACATGTACCAAGATGTTGTGACATAATTATGCGTGACTCATTGGGATAAACAGCCAGTTGCTTTATATTTCATTATTTTCACTAGTAGCACTTTATTTGAGTCATGTTATGGGAATGTACTGTTATAAGACTTTAAAATGTTGGCTTGGCCTATTAAAGAGCAAATAATTATGTTGCAAATTTAACTCTAAGTTTCATGTCTAAAAAAATGAATTACTAATAAAAAGTCTGTTTTGAAGCATTGCTCTGCACAACTGAAGTCTACTGCTAATAGTTTCCTTAAGGACAGAATTAATTGAACTTCAGGATAGACCTAAATTTGGTGTGAAATGTTGTTTTTCTCGAACCCTCTTCATTTTGTCTTACATCAGTGTTTGATAAGATGGAGTAGCTGTGCCTTTGGCATGAAGCTCATACAATTTTTTTGTTGGTCTTTGTTATGCCAGCATGGATGGCAGAGCAGGGTGGGAGGAGTAGAATGTTTTTTAAGCAGTTCAAAGAATTGATAAAAAGAATTGGAAGAAAAAATGTAGCTGTACACTAAACATAACAAGGTGGGAGGAGATCGAATTATCTTCCGAATCCATTCACTTTCAGCGGGGCAGAGCTGTGTATTGTTTATAAGTGTGCAGCAGTGTGTAGCGTAGTGTAGATGGATGACTGCACACTCCTCAGTCTGTGAAATGTGATCTATGATATGACTGAGCTGCTCACTGTCTGCTGCCTTAATTAATACTTGATGTGACTGAAGGAGCTCAATTTGTCTAGAGTCTTATCATGTTCCTGTTTTTCTTTTTTTTTGTCAGCTTGCCTCAGAAACAGGCATCAGCGAAAACGGAAACAATTAAACTCCGAAATGGATAATTGTGTCTTATGTATTATTGTCATGGACCTCATTTTCACCAATCATGCAAGACCAGCTGTTCACTGCTGTCACTCTCATTGTCTTGCGTAAAGTCACGCTGTGATTCAAGGCCTGCGTTTCAAATCTGACTTCTTAATGTATGCTGGGGACATTTACGAGGCTCCAGTAAACCTGAAGGAGAAATCTGACCTCAAGCCCAACCCATCACTGTTATATAAAAATCATTTGCTCGTTTTTGTGCAACATCTGCATTTTGTATTGTATAGCAAACAAACTGGTTAAAGTGCCCAAATTGACTTAAAATAAAAGTATATAACACAGCTATAAAATGTTATAACACAGTTATTTCCGACCTCGCGGTGCTAGATTTCTGAATGCCAGGGAGGGTTTCTCAATACGCAGTACACTCAGCATGTTGTGAGTTCAGACCTAACAAGTTTGGCAGGATGGGAAGATGCAGCTCGATTTCCTTACACGCATCACACCGATTTTACGTTATGATTGCACTGAGACACAATAAACTCACCAGAAATTGCCCAATATGAAATGTACTTTGCTATATATACAAACGCTGGGGTAATCATTGTTTTAAATTTAAATAACTGCTTTATAACATCATAATGTGTGGTATAATCGGAATAATACAGTCAAAAGTAATGCTATACCATGGATATAGGCACCGGGGTGCCATGGGACTTGTGCCTCTGAACCCACGACCCCAAAAGAAACTAATCATGAATTCAGGCAGCGATGGCTTTTGCTGCTTTTTCTTCATTTCTGACCCTTGCATAGCAGAAGAGAAACATGAGATACTCCAGGAATTCAAATATCTAGGCAGTTCTTGCTGTACTGATCTCTCTGTAGGAAGACATCTCAAATGCAGTGGTCCTTCTACATCTGACATAATTTGAAATCGAGGTGGACAACTGATAATAAAGAAACACGTTGATTACACTAATGAAGTGTATAAACAAGCAGAAGCCGGTGCAGTGTGCTGTTGTCAAATATAAAAGTCTTTGGATCTGTATCACAATGATGCCATTATACCTCTATGGGTTTGCTTCTCTTTCTCTGTGTGGAATTTAATGTTTAAACTGCATTAATGTTTAATGTTCCTGACTGTCAGTATGCATAATCAGGGTTCAGTTTTATTAGCAATAAAAGTGAAGTTTATTGGCTACACCTTTTATTTGCCTGTGACTGCAGATGAAAATTGCCATTAGAATAAACTGTGGCATGTGTCCACATGCAAAATAAGGATAAGAAATATATTGCCCCGTTCACAGTTCCATATGAAATTTTGGACCACTTTTTGGCTTTGTAAGGCTGGATTCGTGCACTGTGCTTGGGAGGGAGGGATGCTGTTGTATTTAAGCGGACGTGAAGGCATGTGTCTTTTCTGCAACATTGTTCTCAGTTCAGTGCAAGGAGGCTTCAATGAAGAGATGGGAAAAGGGGTAGAGACCAAAATGCTCCCACAGTTGATTTGCCCATTGTGGGGGAGGAACACTATTCCCATTGATGGTGTTGATGGTGAAGCCCCCAAAAGCTGGAGAAAGGGGGCCCATTCAGTGCAATGGGCGACCCTACCCTACTATGGGAGATGGGTGTTAGAGCTTTTGTGGTGCACGGTGGGAACATTGTCCTCATTCTAGTGATTTAATACTGCCAGGTCCAAGCTGCTTCGCTATGTCTTCAGACTAGGAAAGCCTATGGGTCTCTCCCCTTAGTCATTATCACAAGGTGGAGAGTAAGTTTCCTGGGAAAATCATGCATCCCGAGGGCATATTGGATCCCCGCTCCCTCTTTGTGTGGAGAATAAGCTGAATCTTAACTTTGTGAAGCTAACGTTGCTTTTTCTCCTTGGGCCACTCAGAATGTCATCTCATTAGCTGCTGGGAAAGTACAATCCAATGATGAGAAGAAAAATTTTTCTTTAGAAGGAATAATGCTGAATAAAGTAAATGGATAAAGTAAATCAAGAAAACATAAAATATAAGAACCATTCTAAATTAGTTTGCAAAAACTAATTAATAAGGCTTCCAATATGTAGTTATTAATAAACGATATATGTAATTATATTTTATTTATATATTTTAGTCTCCAGAGCAAACTCATTTTGGCAAAGCCCTACATCTCATCTATCACTTTTCCAAAGACAGATTCTAGTGTCCCAGTTTTAATTCTGAGTCACATCGCCTCTGACTCCCACATTATATGACCTTTTGATTAGACACAACAATAGCGAGGTTGGGTCAGCATGCCTGCTCTGTAGTGAAATGAGATGCCCCTGTGATAGATTAAAAGGAACAGTATCATGAAAGCCAGTGCTGTTGAAGAGCCACTCTTTGCACAAAAGTAGGCTCTTAAAGGCTGCTGATGAGAGAACACATTTGTTTTTTCCTTACACCTTGCGTTTGTGAAACAGAGGTTTTTTATGCAAGCAGATGCAAGCCAGAGTCATGGAAAACAACATTACAGGCTATCCTCATGCCTCATGAGTTTAGCCATTGTCAGTATTTTTAAATAAGTTGATAAACTTCATACAGTTATTGTCTATTTGGATTCCCAGTTGGGTTTTGTTATTTTGTAATTACTTAATCTTTCTTGTGAATGTTGCATTGCTTTGGAAACATCCAGCAGTAATAGTTCTGCCTTTTATCTCAAACAACAAAGCAGTGGTTCAATCAAGCTCATTCAAGTCAAGTCAGTAAGAAGAAAGGATAGTACTTACTGTTATTGCTGTTTCCTTCATACTCTGGCAATCGCTGTACTATTGTTTTCAGATCTGTATGAACTGTGATATGGA
The DNA here is from genome assembly GCA_037974605.1 of Nannopetersius ansorgii. Lineage (NCBI taxonomy): Eukaryota > Metazoa > Chordata > Actinopteri > Characiformes > Alestidae > Nannopetersius > Nannopetersius ansorgii. Next base: position 9,274,795 of record JBBPDE010000002.1, read on the forward strand.
TTTTTGATGGAGATTTGGAAAGCACATAATAAGCCTGAAACCTTTCCAAAAACTGCAGGGAGGTGATTTCTCATTACCGACGCCAGAGTATGTAAAGCCTCCTGCTGTGAAATGAGATCTTAATAGCACTTTTGTGTACAGTCACCTCCAATTCGTTTAACAGGCTACGGGCAAAAGCATGCCTCCATTAAGAGAAAAAAGCGTCTGGAGTCAAATTCCAGGTACATTCAAGATTCATGCTGGGATTTGACCATTGCCCTTATCTTACCTGTCTGACCTAAAATGTTCCTCTTGGGGACTCATTTATCTTCCAGATTCCTCCCAGCATGCATACCCTGAGAATTCAACATTACTGATCGTGTTTGTTAATGCTTGCAGTCCAAAAGCCTTTGCAGTGGAAGTATATAATATAAAAGGAGTTAATGAAACTTACTTTATTTTTGCCTCATAGCTCCAGGGCAAAACTTAAAAAGCAACCTTCAAACACTAAAGATGTCTTGGCTGATGTAAAGGAACAAATTTGTTAATTCACTAAGCTCTAGGCTTATTGAAAAACAGTGGGCAGTTTCAGTGCAAGGATTTCAGTTCACCACCATGGTCACTCTTTTGAAACCCAAGAGCTGCACTCGAGATCATCTGATTAGGTAATGATATCATCAGACTTAACCTCATACAGGGTTTCCACCTTAATGTCTCCAGGGTGTAGCTTGTGTTTCCAATACATTCCTTTACTCACTTTGAGGAAGATGCATAGTGATGCTTCCACTTCAACATTTTAGCACATCCTTGTTCTTTCCACACCGCTCCCATGTTCAGCATCTCTATTCTCCCGCACTGGCCTGGTTAGCGTGCTTGGCGGCTGTTTCTATAGTGATAAGTAGCTCTCTGCAGGGGCACAAAGGTCTGTCTCGAATGCAGACTCAGACAGAACTCTGTGTGACAGTGATTAATGTCCAGTTCGAAATGACACAGTAAATATGGAGCCATCGCCTCCCAAAGTGTAATGCTAATCCCGTCCTGCACTTACTGACAGAGCTCTAGCTATTTTACAGATGAGTGGTTGGTGAAGCACTACAGGGGGCCCTCTTAGATGCTTATTCATGAGGGAGAGGCTGTTTTATATGAGGTAAATATTAATGTTGATGTAGTGTATGGAATGCTTGAGAGACTTGGCATGCTTGAAATTGGCAGTTGGCAGCTGGCAGATGGAAATGGGGAGGGGGAAGCTTTAAAATTCAGTTAAAATATTGTCTGATTGATGAATATTAAACTACATGCCCAAGCGTTTGTAGACACCTGCTCATCCGAAGTTTCTTCTGTAATCAAGGAAGTTTGTGGCCCCTTTGCTGTAGTGAAAGTCTCTACTTTTCTACGAAAGTTTCACATTAGATGGTGGAAAATTGTTGTGAGGATTTGATTGCATTCAACTACAAGGGGATTAGTTCGGACTGATGTTGGATGGGCTCTGGATCACCAGCTCTTTGCGAAGGTATTCAATCGTCACTCCAGAGCCCACAGTTCTGATGCTTCGTGTTGGTGGCTTTTCACCCCCTAGTTGATGTTTAGCATCAAGCATGGTGACCTTAGGATCTGTGACTTCGCTAGAGTACCTTATTCCATCGTTAAAACTTTTCTGTGAAGATGATATAAGCTGTGTGCATCCAGGTTCAACTTTCAATGGCTGAATTGACTAATTAGACCATATCATGCTTTATCATGCTTTCATCTGATTAAATGACATGTCCCATAGCAAAGTTTGTAATGATGCAACAGGAGCTTCTAGGCCTGATTTGCATGTGCACAAGTGACAGCCTTTCTGAATAATATGGAAATATTTCTCCTGCAAGCTTGAGCAATGTGAGCGATCCCTGTACCTGACAATGATGGAGTGACCTCCCGTGTCCTTTTTTAAAAAGAAATGTCGATATGTGAAGATTTTCACAGGTGTGTTTTTTTCCCTTGAACTACATCCCTTAATTCCACTTCAAGCCGAGAAATAATGAGAATTGTTGAGCTAAAGTATCTCTATATAAATGGATGACTTTGCCTTTGGCTTGCCGTTTGTCATGAACAAATCGGCAAGCTGAGGTGTAGTAGATTTCTTTTCATGTAGCCCACCTGGAATTTCATTCCAATTAATTTGTTCCTTCCCCTTGGCTTTCAGCTCACTTCTACTTTTGCTTCAAAGTGATCACCATGCACAGCAGCGTGCCTCCGTGCCGTATGACTGTCTTTTCTGAATTAGATCATTAGGTCTTACTTGAGTGTCATAAGAAGCAGCTCCTCAAATCCATCTAACAGGTAATGTGGGTCTTTAGCGCAAGATGATTTCTGCCATGCTGGATCAAGCCTCGGACAACTTTGGTAACATGCCACCTCTGTAGAACAGATCGGCCTGGCTCACTCTCGCCTTGTGGAAAGGCGGCAAGCACACAAACACTTCCTGGGAGGGAAGCAGCACACTAGCACACTTGTGTAAATCAGCCCTGCTAAATGTTTGATGTTTTAAAGTAAATATGTCTACTTTCAGGCCTCCCCTCTCACAGTGGAGTGCTATGCCTTGGACAAGGGCCCCATTGAGAGGTTCCCAAGAGGGGAGTGTTTAAGGTTTTAGAGGTTTTGAAGGGGAGGGAGGATACTGACCTGCATGCCAACGCACACCAAAGCAGAAAGGCCCACACGGAGGCATGGAGAGGGACTTCTGGCTCTGCCCCGCACAGCAGAGCAGTTTATCGATTTTGTCAAAGTCTCATATATCATTTATGAGTTGTACAATCGGACCCTTGCTGTTTGAATTTTCACACTGGAAAATATGAGAGTTTGTACTTTTGCAGTGTTAATTAAAGCACTTACTATCTGAATAAATGTAGCGTCTCTGTAACTGTCCAACATGGCCTTGTAGGCATCATGAATTATGTGACTACTGCACTTCCAAAAATAACATTTGTACATTTCTGAGATGTTATTAGTTTCTTCATCATGAGCCCCTACTTTGTGTTTATACTTAGCACCCATTTTATCAGCTGCACTTGGCACATATACATTCACTTTGTATCTTACAATTAGATCGTCTCTCCCTATTCGTCAATTACCCAACTCATCACAACCCCCACAGGACCACTAGTGAGTGGGTATTATTTGAATGGTGATTCATTCTCAGGACAGCACTGACTGACGAATAACGCAATACAAAAAGTACTGGTTTTTGGTCAGAGTTTTCATTTAGGGTGTACTCACACTAGGCAGTTTGAACCGTGCCCGAGTGCGTTTGTCCACCAAAGCACGGTTCGTTTGACTAGTGTGAGTGCTCCGAACCGGGCCCGGGCGCGGTTCGTTTAGCCATCCCTGGCTCGCTTGGAAGAGGTGTGCCAGAGCACGGTTCGGTTGGACTCGGGCGCAGTTCACATGTAGTGTGAGCGCTAACCGTGCTGGAACACGAAACAGGACCCGTGACGTCACGTTTTTGCGAAACTCCAAAACCATTTTTCGCGCCACAAAAACGGTAGACCTGTTTAGCAACAGGCTGTGAGAGGGCTGTGGACCACCGCAGACCAAACGACTCAAAATTACTATCAACAAAGTCACCAGAGCGATGGACTCCATTGCATTCAGCGAGAGAGCGCCGCTCTTCCTGTTTATCCTGAAACCGTCGCACCATAATGACGTAAGCGTGCTCCGGCATGAATGCTGAAACCCTATGTGAGAGCAGGCCAGAGGTGGGGTGGGACAGTCGTACTCGGGCCCGGTTCACGGCAACCGTGCCTAGTGTGAGTACACCCTTAATCATTTCCCATTCTTTCCTGAAGGAAATCTAATATTATTAGACAGGTCAACAAGTCAAAATCATCAGAGATAGAGATAAGTTTATGTGGGTTTTTAGTGTTTTTCATGTTGATTTGAAATATGTGTTTAGTTTTTCCCGCATGTACAGTTTTGTGATATAGTTAGTTATACATTGATGATATACATGATAATATAATTAGCATAAAATGATCATATGCTGAGTGTTTTTGAAGAAACAGTGGTAGCTGAATGACACTGATCATTATATCTATGCCACAGTGTGCGCCTGTCTGACTTCACACTGAAAATATTGAAACAGTTACTTGATTGGTGCCTGCGGTTTAAGTCTATTGCAAATCTAATATTGATGTGACTGAAAAAAACTAAAAGTAAATCTGAAATCAGCATGAAAAACTGTGTTAGAAAAGTTTGTTGTAGTTTCTGATGATTCTGAAGATTAGTCGAAATTTTGGTGTGCTATGTGCATGGAAAAAGGTACGGAATCAAATCTCTGATCTTCCAACAAAACAAGAGAATTTTTTGCTTGAGATTTTTTTTTACTTTTCATCGCATGAATGTTTGTATCCATTTATTCTAGTGTTACATGATGTTTGACAAGCAAAAACACGTGTATTGGCTGGACAAACACTGTAAAATAAACAATTTGCTTTGTGCTGAAATGGGAATTCTGGACTAGTGCCAAAACTGATAGACACACATTCATAAAATCTGGGGCTACATTTGGTGATACGGTTTTCTGATTTCTTTCTTTTTTTACATTGACCACTAGATTGATTTTGTTCTTCCTTATGTAAAGCACGGCAGCTTTCATTGTGGATTACAAAAAGGAAACCCTACCAGAACTGTCTGCCTGATGGCACCTGGGTTCTAGTAGTCACAGCATGAGCTGCGGAGGCAGAAGCAAAGCTGAGAGCATGCAGTAGACATAGCAACCCACACCAGAGCACTTCCAGGTAGTCATGAAGACCTGCAAGCTGTCAGTGAAGCTTTTGGTTCAAACCAGACATGGTCGATTTAATGAATTGGCTGCTAAGAATTGAAGAATTATGGGCCTACTAGGATTCAGCAGTGAGTGGATCGAGATGCTGTCAGAACAGTGTGGTATGATGTATTGCCTCAAAGCTTTGATGGAAACCATGTGAAATTGTTAATTTGGTGGAGTATCCCTTTAACTCCTCAGTGCTCACGTAAGCACACCCACAGACTTGCTCACTGGGATTTATCACTCCCACACTAGCTGCACCTCTACTGCATAACACCATTTATGAAAGGATATTTATCAACCATAGAGGACCGTGTGCCACTTATAAGACCACTGCACCGCACATTAAATTGTATCCTCCTCAGATTTAATGCTGCTGAGCTGACTGTGATTAAACTGTGCTGAAATTCTTCTTATTAGGTGAACTTTATAAGTCTTTTATAATCTATGAAGCTCTGGAGAACTGCACCGTTTATTGCCAAATTACATGTAAATTAATA
>JBBPDE010000002.1:9293747-9308603 GCA_037974605.1 Nannopetersius ansorgii
CAGAGGGTGAATTTCGTGCTGTTCACACTGTGTGCTGTGGTGTGTTCACGTATGACCAAATGATCACTTTCACTTCATTAAGTACTTAATTTTCGAACAAACCCATAAGGCTACATAATTTCATATGGTCCAAAACTTAACAGACTTATAATTATTAAAAAACACTGTTTTCCTAAAATGATTTGTATTTGTCTGTTATGGTTATATTTGACATCAAATAAGAATGTGATTATTTCAATAGAGTATCAAAAATGGTCAAAGCTAGTGTGTATGGATACTCAGAAAATGAAAAAATCATTGTTCTCCATTGTCAAGTTTCTTACATTAAAACAGTGTACGTCTATAGTTTTTTATAGAATGTCAAGAATGTCAAGCATATAAAGAGCAAATATTAGCTTCATGCTAAAAAGGTTTGGGTACATTTGCGTGTTCTTATCATTTTAACCATTATGGTTCAAAATGACCAGTTCAGTCTGAATTGCCATGATAAGAATGTGCAAAGACTCTCATGTAAACATGAAAAGCCACAGAATGCTCTAAAGACCTCAGGACTCTCTGTTTGTTATTTTTGTTGTGTATTATGAATTTATCAGCAGGGTTTGTTTTGCCAGAAAATCAATGTGAATGTTATGTCAAGAGCAGTTTTTGTTTTATGTTAACAAAATATGCCAATCGACTACAAAAATTCTTTCCTCCCATTTCTTTATTACCTTTTATAGATCTGTGGAGTTTTATTATCGGTTGCCATCCATAAGCAATATTTAAAACTGTCCCTCTGGACGGTAGCCTTTAAAACATACTTTCTCAAAATAGTTCTCCAGTCTGATGCACCTTCTTGTGTTTCACGTTTGCAATTTTATATGCATTCCATAATTGTTCTATTTTTTTTCTCAAAAGCATTTTTTTGAAGGGAAAAAACTAAACATGGAATCAGCCAATTCTTTTTTGTTTTTTTTTCTGTTGCTACTTTAAGTAACAACACTTAATAAAACCAACTGTTATCTCATTTTGTTTCGCTCCATGCTTACTCTTTGTAGTTCCACAAAGGGAGTAAGAAAGAGAGAATAGGCTAATTAAAGGGGTCATACAGCAGCTCCATGAACAATAAATGGGGGTTGTCATAGAAACAAAGACCTACGCTTTTGATTTGCTGGCCTTCTGTGTTTGTCACATTGTCCTCTTTTCTACGTATCATTTTGTTTCCATTGTTGAATTCATGTAAAGTTTGAGATGAATACAGATATTGCTTGTTGCTTTCCTCTTGCATGCAAATTGCAGGTGCTAGCGGCTGTTACTATGGCATTACAGAATAGACGCAGATGTTGTTAGTCAAGTGCCTTTCCTAAAGCCACAGCTTTTTGGAGAATAGTTTGGTGGGGAGGTTTCATTCTGCTGCTCTATAGTGACCAGGACCCCCCCACCAACGAAACACAAAACCGCACCTTCACTACATCTACACTTCAACAGCACTCCACATGCCTCCCTGCCTCCTCCCTCTTTGAAAAACTTAGCAGTTTGTTTATGAGAGTAGGACAACTCTTTGTGGCTTGCCACTCCACCGTAAAAAGGGCTCATGCACGTCCTTTCTCTTTCTTTTCATCTCCAGAGGCTACGGAAGGATTGCCATCTGTTTCTGCAGCAACTCAGCACCCTCAAGGATGACATGCTCGTGATGCCTGTCTGGAAGTAGGTCTCTCTGCATTTTACACATCCTGTAGTGTGTCACTACCTCATATACTTACAACCAGGCATAACCTCTGCAGTCTAGTCTTTATGTTGCTTTATGTATTAATGATGGACAGTGAGTAGGGATTATCATGACATTGTTAAAATACACTGAAAGTGACACAATGAATTAATTTCCACACTGATACTATATTGACTGGCTAAGCTATTTACTTCCATCCTGACTTTAGAAGAAATACAATTGTAGATGGTTTCTAACCAATAACAGTTTAAAGTAGTATGAGCTACTTTTTATACAACAATGTATCACTAAAATCAGTGCCTGTCCCATTCCTAATAAAGGGGACTTCCAGTGTCATGCTAGATTACAGTATGAATTTCTGCCGTTGCCTCTTTAAACTTAGGGAGCATCGCTAGACAGACACCAAAATCAGGATGGAAGACCAGCGTCTGTTGTAGGGCTTACAGAAAGTTGAAGAGATACCGTTCTTCATTTTGAACTCTTGCAATCTTTTTTTGCTATGTCTCGTTCTCTTGCCTGCTCTGCGTTTGTATCATTGTAAAAAGTCAGGCAGGCTTTTGCGTGAAATCCCTTCATTCAGTCTCATAAAATTGAATGTTTTAAAAAGAAGCGTTTCAGTGAAGAGAGAGAAAGCACTGAAAACAAACGTCATTGCAACTGTTAATGGTGAAACACAGCCTGAAGCTTTTTCCCCATTCCACGAAGAGCAGTAATTTCAGGAGCTGTGGGAGTCAGTCTGACATGCTGGTATGTTTAATTGGTTGTTTGTGGGCTTATCAAAGCTTGTGCATTGATGGGTTACAATCTGACAATGTTGTTGTATTTTTTTCTCTCACTTTCCTAAAGTGCGTACCTGTGTACAGTTCACTGCAATATCATGTAATATAGTACTGCAGTTGCTGTCATGGCAAGAGGCAGATTTCGTTTCTTAGCTGAGTTGCCCAGGATAAAAGTGAAGTGTCCTCTGGGACTGCCTTTTCTTTAGAGAAGAGCACCTGGCTCATCTGGGGGTGTGAGATAACGAATCACAGAGAACCTGGAGTTCCAGAGCTGACTCTGAATTTCTCTTCGGCCTGTTATGTGACTGGCAGGTCAGGCCTCAAACTTGCTTTGCATACTTCCCTGAGCACTGGCCCCCCCACTGCCACAAGGCTTTCTGTTGCCAGTTCGCCTCATTATTTTCCACTGTACCTTCTCCCAAAACCTGATTCTATCTGTGACCTAAATGTTCCCCAAATTACGTCAGCCTTGCCGCTGAGTTTTTGGTCCTGCTCACTCGCCTCTCGAGAAGAAGCTCCTTTCTGTTTGTTTTGATGGTGTCCTGTTCCCTGTATAATGGAGCCAAAACGCTGCCATCTTGTTTTCTTTTTCTCGTCCTGTTGTTTGCAGATATTGGATTTAGGATGACAATGAGCCGGAAGAAAACAAGTCCTTTTAAATTAATATGAATAGAGTAAGACCTAGAATGGGACTTCTCATCTATAAGACCGCTTTAAGGCTCCGTTTCACCCCCGGCCAAATTAAAGGCATGCCATTATCCCTGGCAAATTACCACACAGCCTTTGTGGTCCAGCCATGGTACATTAGTGTGCCTTAAGACGTGGCCTAGCTGCGCCCATTCACCCAACAAAGCGAGGGTCTGCTGGCAGATCCTTGGCTGGTCACACAGAGGAGCCATTCAGACCAGGCCGAGGGGGCCGTACGGCTAGAGGGCTGTGCCACAAGGGGGCCAAGACATACTTTTAGGCTAGTCTTGGTGCAGAAACAACATATGCCCACAGATTCCATTAGCTCCATTAGAGTACTGTCAACTATCCAGTGGACAGATGTGGTGCATCAGGATTTAGTGATCTGGTTTTACAGTGTCAGCGCCAGTGGTGATGTTTAAGCCTCCAGAGACAGCAAGGTGAAGTTGCTTGTTTCGGTGCTGCCTTTTGTGTGGTATATAATTAGTGGATGGAGACATGTTGTGGCTGAACCAAATTACAATGTGATCTGGGATCTGGTTCGTTTGGGCAGGCACAACAAGGTTCCTCTTGAGACAGCAGGCATTGTTTCAGTTTAATTAAATTTTATATATGTTACACCTATGATAATAATATGCTATATTATATTAAAATATCTGGTCAGTAGTGTTTGTGTTGTATATACATATACAGGTTGCTGAATGGGAAATATTCATGATGGATAAGAAATGGTTAGCAGTTAATGTAGGGGTTTAGAAAGGGATAGCAGTTAATGTAGGGGTGGGAGCCATGAAGCTAATTAAAAATTATAACAGTTAGAAGATCAAGAGGGAAAGACTCTTCATTAAAATCCCTGGAGCATCCAAATGAGGCATTTCTTTGTAGCAGAAAATGTGAGTGGCATATATGAATAGCCTCAAAATATTGAGGAGATCAAGAAGGGTAGGTGGAACTATAGCATGTAAGGCTATCAAAATGCTGCCGCATCACATGGCTGGGGTGCCAGCACTGTTTGACAAACCTTTGATATGACTGGGGTTCACAACACAGAGTTTACAGAGTTTATGTGGTGATCATGGATCAAACAGGAACTAGGGTTGCTATTAAATGAAAGGAAAAAATCAATATAACTTTCTGACCATGAATTCCTAGATCTGCAGCCCAGATCTTTACCCCAGATCCACCCTTGGGAAAAATCAACTCATCTTTTCATCAGTACGATTTAATATAAATTCTGAACCAGAGGTCATTGTAGTGTCAGTAAAATAAGGCTAATATGGCCAGTTAAACATCAGTTAAGTTCAGGTTCTAAGGATCCTTGCCTCTTAGTGTTTAAAAATTCAACATTCAAAGATTCAAAACATCTATTGTCATATTTACAGAAGAAATTACATTTCTCTGAGCAATGAAATTCTTTCTTTCTTGTCCACGTACAAATGCAGATGTTAGGTTAAGACATTTGTATATAAAATAAAAATATATAAAATAAAAAATATATAAAATAAAAATAAATGAAGTGTGATGTGCAGATGTAGATAAATATGAGCCGTGCATTTGCGAAATGAAGGAATGTGCAAAGGATGTACAGTATAAGTTAGATGAAGGGGATGTGCAAAGGAGCTTAATGTGCAAAATGAAAAAAAAAATGCAGTATGAGGTAGGTCAGCTGTAAGGGAGTCTGGTGGCAGTGGGGAAGAAGTAGTTGTTTAGTTGGGATTAGTTTAGACACTAATTGGAGCCTATTGACAGTAAGCAGGACAAAGATGTGAAATAGTGCCTCTGTGTCATTTGAAGAGAGTATGTACTTAAGTGTCCTGAAATATTATACTTAGAAGAAAACTATTTAAGTAATGTTACCCACATGTGGATGAACTGAAATTTGAGTTAAGGGACCTAGGTTTTTCTCAGCAGTGCAACTGAAAAGCCATTGAGATTCAACATTTGCGATTTGTCTGCTTGGTGTCCATTAATCTGATTTTACTGGCCTGTAATTTCACACAGGTAGTGGTAGGTAGAAGATTAGCTTGTGCTCTATATTCTCTTTTTGACATTTTCAGTCAAAATGAAGTCACTGTTGTATGTAAGTGGATTTCAGAAGCTCTGTATGTCCTAGTTATTTAGAGGCTGCTCTGGCTGTGCTGTGAGATTCCTCTACCAGCTTCAAATGTTTCCATTCTAGTAATTAATGCCATTTGCATTTCAGATTTCAGCAGTTTTGATCACGAGGTTTGTTTTTTGTCCCTTGTTTGATTTGGTAACGTAAATAGACTAGAAAATCAAGAAGAGTGTAAAGCATTAAGTGCTCTGCGGGATTGAAATGTGAAATTCAGATGGACTATTACTTCCATTGTCCTCTTTGTGCAGTGCGTGGCTAAAACTTTTGAGGTCCGTGGTAATTAATCATGCCAAATGGCTTATTGGCTTGATTGGCCAGTTAAATCACATTCATATTAGTTTTGTAATAGGCTCTCTTTTATGCTAATGACACTGTGCAAATGATCACAGCTTTAAGCATTTTCCACTCGATTCAGTTCCATAAATCAACTAAAGACAAGTTCATTTAGTCATCAACCTTCTGACAAGCTTGTTGCTGAGCACTCTCTGAAAATGCAAGATTCTTGCAGAGAGTGCTTAGCAGGGACAGCATATAAAGCATGTGTGTGGAATTCACTTTGTGGGAGCCTGTGGTGCATTTTGGCTCTCTGCTGTTGTTTCTTTGCCTTTATGGAGTCTCGTTCCCTCCCTTGCAGTAAATGAGTAACAGAAAGTTTTAGTGTTGAGCGATGACAGGGAGGCAGGGAGCATAAATTGTGGGGCGCTCTTGGGGTCATTAAGCCGTGTGGCTTGGGCCCGCCGGATCTTTTATCATCCACCCTGGATCAGTGGCCATAAAACGGTGGCTAGCTCTGTGTGTTTATTTCCCCTTAACAAAAAATTAGCTATCTGCAGCCCATGAGTTCAGCTGATGCCCCGTGGGAAGGGAGAGGCAATGAAAACATAAATCTGCTTTTGAATTCACTCTCTCTCTCTCTCTCTCTCTCTCTCTCTCTCTTTCTCTCTCTCTCTCTCTCTCTCTCTCTGCCGCAATACCTTTCCCACTCTTTCTCTGTCTCTTTCTACCTCTCTCTCACTCCTCAGCATATGTACGTGTGTCTCTGCTCGTGTGCCTTACCTAATTCCCGACTGACTTCCCCCAGCTCCCTCTATTAATTGAGTTGGCAGATTTCATTGTTTGAAGTTGACTATTAAACCCCAGATAAGATCGTTTTTCTCCTATCCAGTAGAGCACATTATTACTGGAAGCTCTCACGTTAAATTAGTGCAGCGAACGCCAGCGATGTTTGTGTTGTTAGCACCAAAATAAACGAGTCCCTTTGGTGACATAATATTTATGGGCACGTTTGTGTAGGTGTCTATGCGGTGTGTGGTATGCAGAGAACGTTCGCTGTGATTTATCTGAAAGAATGTGTGGAGAAAGGAATGCGGCGGAGGCAGGCCGGGGTGATTTGTTCCTGTGGGGGTGCTGGAAGACCCTGAGCAACTTTGGGTGCTGATTCAGTTTTGGGACACAAAGGCTAAGGTTGAGTTGCTTGTCAGGGAAGATCGTTCAGTCTTAGCACGGAAAATGATCCCTGGCTGTGTCTAGAATAGAGCTAAGAGATTTTTGCTACAGGCATTCTGAAAGTGCTTTTTTCACCTAAACTTCTGTTATACAGCATGTTCTTACTGTTAGCAGTAACGTCTAGTATTCCAGTAACAGAGAGTTCTATCAGTGTAGAATATTAACAGTATAGCCGAGGTGAGTTTATGCAGTTCTCTCTTTCTCTTTTGGACTCGATTTGTGTGATTAGAAATATCTGATTCGATTTTTGTGCAGATTTTATCGTAAAGAGAGAAAACATTTGTAAACGAAAACAGAAGGCTGAACCCAGTTAATAAACTCAGGTGTTTTGTGAAAAGTCTCAGGAGCCTTCTCAGAAATTGTGGGAAATGCAGAGCAGAACCAGCCATCAATTACTGCCATAATCCTGTGTTGCTGTTTAATCATTCAGGAGGGATTAGAGGAACCAGTCGGTCCTTTACCTAATTATAGCTCTGGCCGCTGCTGTACTCAGTACAGCTGGCTTTGGAGAGGGGCCAAAGGTCTCTGTTCTCTCTCTTTTAAAGAAAATTAGGGAGCAGCGGGAGACAAAGGCCGCCATCTATGTTTTAACAACCTAATGAAGATGCGGCCAAGGATCTAGGGTCTCAGATCTCTTCATATCAAATAAGAGGTAAAAACAGAATTTAAATGAGTGAATTTTCATCCTCATCGACAGTCCACTCTGTGATGTATTCCTCTCACCACAATGGCTCAGAAGAATAGTGACTGAATTCATTCACTCATACTCTCATAGATATGCAAGTGAAACACAATGAGCTTGCAAATGATTTTGAGCCTCTTTCTCACCGGCAGGTCACATGAACCCATTGATTCATTTTTTTTAATGAACAGAGGGAGGGGGCTGCCCATTTTGTGAATAAAGTGTCATTAGCAAAATGACAAAGAGGCTTTGAAGCAAAAGCTGCAGCCATATCCATTTTTAATTTGGGGCAGGTTTTTGAAGCAAGGCTGCAGGTACTGTACTCTTGTGAAGCAAGCAACATAAATAGTAAAGGCAGAAGTCTTGAAAGATTCACAGAGAAGATGGGATCTGAGTGTAAGCCCGTGCTCTGTTCTTCGAGGAAGCATGCATAAGCATGTCCAGCAGTTCCAAAGGGGGTGAATGCAGTGCCTGTAGGTGACTTAAAAAGGATGAAATCCATATTTCCCAGCTGCACAGGAGGATTTGGATTAGGCCTTTGCTGATAGTATTTTTGAAGGTCAACACCGATAGCTTCTTCTTACAGCACTGACAAGTGCTGCATTACCATTATGAACTGTCGGCAAGCGCTGATACGGTTATGATCTCTGCTTTTCTGTCAAAGCACTCATGCTGACTTGTACTTGTTTTGTTCCCTCTTAGCTGTTACGGTTCACATATTATCAGGTTTATTACAATCTCTGATATTTGTGATATCTTGTGTCTACAGAGCTGGAGTTCTACAGTACAAAGATTGGTTTGGATCAGGTAAACCCCCTAAGTATACCCTCCCCACACACACATTTCTCAACGTAGATGCACCCAGGTGCCCAGTTCTGATCATTTTGATAGTTTCCATGAAAGATGGCAAACGAGAGAGACCAAGTCTTGTAACCAGGACTGTTCCAAAATTTAGTACTCAATTAAAATTTTCAGCACTGTGTTGGCATTTCAGACTCTAATTGCTGCACCAAGGTTAAATTCAGAGGAAGCTTAAATGATTGATGCAGAAGGTTGATGCAGAAGAAGGGTTTAAAGAACTTTACTTTACTTTACTACCTATTTAATTGTATTTTTTATGGTCAGTTAATTCTTATTAAAAACAAAGTATGGGTTATTTGTCAGTCATGACACTACATGCCATTAGTGATGATTTAATGTGTCACATCAGTTGATTTCTTCGCACATCATATTTTATTAAACATTAAAAGAGTCAAGCGCTTAGACTGAAGAAGATTTTTCTGAAATCGTGCCTTGCATCCATTTGACCATAGAGAAGCTCCTTATCCGTTTTTACTGTGCTTCTTGTAGACAGAACATTAGCCTACAAGGTCAAAGCCTTCAACACCCAGATCTGTATTTAAACCTCACAATGGCTGTAAAGAGCTGTACGGACAGACACTGGGAGGATTAAAGTTTAATTAGGACAGCCGTTCACCCTCCCTCTCTTTAGACACAGAAACTCTTCCCTTTGTTAATATTTGCAGAACATTTGTTCAGTTTGGTGGCAGCCTACTGGAAAAGGGCTCCAGATAGTAAACATTTCCATTCAGCTGAGATCATGACATGGTTTTATTTTCCTTCTCTGCATATCTGTACCATGTTGTTTTCATTTATTTTTAAATTGCCAGAGTCATGTTTCAGGACAATTTTAACAAGGAATCGTGTTGAGGAGTCATGCGGCAATTAAAAAGGAAAGCAGATGTTTGGGTTGTTTCCCTTTCTTAATTAATTTGAAGTGTGTTTCATTGTTTTGGCACATTCATACAGGCTACAATAGTGTTAGCAATAATTTCAGTTCCCATACTATTACTGTTCTCTTTGTTTCCAAAAACTCAAAAAACAACTGTAAATGCATGAATCTAGTTCAGTATATTCAGCCATTGTTTATATTGACGCATTAAATACACCCACCAAGCACATTCCCAAAGTTTAGTTTGGAGATGACAAGCTGATGTCTTCACTGTCATTTTCAGGTAAGATTGCATCAAACCCCTGAGGACTCTGGCCATAATCATCGCTTTTATGGACAACTGTAATCAATTTGTTGTCACATGTGTGCGATAGATGGAAATGTCAGCTGCTTAAATGAGATAACACCATGCTGTGCAGCTTTTAAAGTAACTAAACACCTCTGTGGTTTAGCACAGACCCATGGGGTTTGCCTTGGCCTATGCCTAAATATTTTCCCTTTATAACCCCATGTTTTTCCTCTGTTTCTCTGGCCCCTTTCGTTTGATCGGCCAGAGTCCAGAAGGCTTATAACAATGCGCCTGTCTGGATGTTCTTATTGAACTGCCTCATAAAAATTCTGGATGCACAAAAGGATCTGCCAAGAAGCCATACATCGTAGTTCGGGGCAGCGTGTAGCCCAAAATACGTGTTACTATGTGTGCAAAATCCTGACCCTGCTGGCAGAAGTGCTGTTCACCTAAAATACCGCTCAGCCTCTTTACGATGAAAGCCTGACAGCTCAGGGTCCACACACAGCAAAGGGATTGTTTCAAGGTGTCAGTGGTCAGTGGCTAGCTTCAGATTTCTGGGCGATTGTACTGGCAGCCAAAGCTTTATTGATGAGGCCTGGGCCTCCGAGCCGATACAAAGAGCCGATATGAAACTGAGCTAAAACTAGAAGGCCACACATATATACAGTAAATGCTCAGACTTCGATACAACAGGTCCAATATCCAGATATCAACAGAACACGAAATTAAAAAAAGAATCTGATTCCTTCCATTAAAACAAATAGCACACATACTCATTGTTGCCTGTGTATTTCTTCATGTGGCCTAGAAAGGATTTTGATTAGTTTGAGCTTAATAGCCCGTCTTTTATTAGTTGATCTTGAGTGAAATGCTTTCAACAGTATTTCATGAAGGAAAAAAATAAGAATAAGGGAACTGATACACACTCATATTGCAATGAATTACGTATGACAGATGTACCATTTCTCAGTAAAAACATTATACACCTGACGGTGAACTATGAGAGAATAAATTAATAAACTTTAGAAACAGCATCTAGCATGTACACATATGGCACCAACTAGATTTTACCAAACAATATTTTTTTACAACTGGAGTTTCTGAGAAAATGTATGTACTAAAAGCACAAATCAATAGAACGATTTCACACCACCCTTTATTATTGATAGTATAAACAAAGTAGCTTCTAGGAACTGCTTTCCAAGTTGCAGTATAAAGACATTGGTATGTCACCCAGTAAAGAAATGAAAAAATGATCTTGATATTATGCTAATATATCAAGAAGGCTTATTTCTTTTTCAAGGCTCCAGTGGAGTACAATTCATTTGAAGGAATTTGTATTGATAAACAGGGAATAGACATTTATTAAGCTGCAAAAAATTCACAAGAGTCAAAGCCATTCGACGTTCGGTGTTTACAGCAATTTCTGCACAAGTATTTTTGGTATCGAGCATTGAGACACTGCACAGACTTCTGGCATATTGAAGCACCTATTCTGGATACAGATCTGCAGATACACCTTTATTATGAGCAAGAATATTTACATAATTAATTCATTGCAAGGTCAAACACAGAACATGTTACACAACATGGGACTAGACGGACATATGGAAGCAATACACACAGTTTACACTCAGTGCTGCTCGTCACTTTTGGAAGAAACTCACCAATAAATTCTACTTCTGTTTGATGTACAGCATTTAAAATCACTGCCCCTATGCCATTTGTGAAAAATACCACTCCCATATATGTGGGATTAACAATCACAAAGCTATTAAACTGGTAAAACACACATACGTTGAAAAACAGTATCACAGGAGGAGACTTCAGGGGCATTCATAAGTAAAACTACTGTTTTTAATGAAACATTTTCCCCTTTGGTAACATATGTACACTCAGTTTTTCTCTTTTCAACAAGAATAAAATGTGGTTAGTCACATTTGTTCTACTGATTTGTTCTATCTGTGTTTTGTCTGGTCACAGTTATTCAGTGTGGTTTGATATTTTATTTGTCTTCATCAGTGTTGTCTTCTGGGAGATAGATACACTAATAATTGTTGTATACGGTTGTTTCTGTGTATATTGAAATATTAAATTAGTCTGTCCTATCTTGGGATGATAGCAAAGAGGCCAAAGCAGCCTGGGGTTAATAAATCATCTAAAAGCTTGATGTTTGTAGCGTATCTCTAATCTGTTGCCTGTGGATGTGAAAATGTGCTGTGAGGTTACAGAGCCAAGGGTGGTCCTTTAGTCTATCATTCATATGATTGTCTCAGGTGTTTAGTGAAGTTTTTATGGGTAAAAGGCCTAGAGAACATTCATCTCAACCAGGTTGGATCAGTGGGGAAGGAAATTTTTGAAAAATGCATCATTATAAATAGACAGAACATTATACTTTGTAATATTGAGTTTATGAAATTAAACCCCCGCAGGGGTTCATTTGGTCTGTTGAGTCAGAGTGATAAAAGTAATTCTTTGAATGATTTGTTTCAGTTTGGCAGTAAAGAACTAATGCATTCTCATTGTAACACATCATGCATGAGAGCGTAGTGGTGTGAAAATCAAACAGAAAGTGCTAACAGTCAAATTATCTTAGTCATATATAAAACAAATGGAGTTCCAGAGTTCTTGTGAAAAGAAGGGTCTTGCCAGTGCAGGTCACACAGGGCTCTGTCCATCAGTAATCCTGTCATAATCCTTATCTAAGAGAATGGTGTGTGTGTGTGTGTGTGTGTGTGTGTGTGTGTGTTCATCTACCATGGAGCTCAGCAGGAGGGACGAGTGTGTGGGTGCGTGCATCACCGCTCTGTGCATTGTGCACTGAGCATACAGCCACAGATCAATGAACTGCCTCATTGGAGAGAGATGGAAGGTGTATATGAGTGCATGTGTGTGTATGTGAGAGAAAAAGAGAGAGCGAGAGAAGCATGATGCCGCTCAGAGACAGAGTGTGTACTCAAAGTGCCTGGCGTGGCCCTCAGACACTAAGCTGTTTCTGAGGAACGGAGGGATGGGAGGAGAGGGGGCGGAAGAGGAGGGCGAGTCACAGCCATGCCTGCTGGGCCTAAAGCTCTGATGAGGGTCACTGTCTCAGGAGAAAGAGAAGATGTGAGAACCAACCAAGGGGTACAGCTGTTTCTGATACTAGTTCTGTGTTAAATTTTGTCACAGCAAAGTTACACTGTACACAGCAACACTGCATTTCCATTACAGTGGAGCGAAAAGATTTTTTTTGTTTCACTCTGTCGAATGAAACAGCCTGCTGTCGTCAGCCGTGGATTGTGAGCGCGACGATGGAGTGAGGCAAAGGAAGATTTTTTTTTTCAGGAAAAAAAGCAATGATTTTTGCCAGACAGCAGCCATATTGTTGAAATGCGTTGCATTTTGTTGCATGACACATACAAAGTGATGTGGTGGTGGCGGCCTAGTGGGTCGGATACTTGCCTCTGGACCAAGAGGTCATGAGTTCGAATCCAAACAAAAGCTAAACATGCTTGCATTTTGGAGTCACATCCACAGTGTGGCCTATGGATGGCAATTAATTTAGCTGTATTTAGACTCCTCTTTAGTTTGACACTGCTGCAGTGTTCTGACGAGTAACATTTGTTTCTCTCACAGATATGAGTCAAACTGTTGTACTGTACAGGTCTGCTTAGAAATATCTCATAATGATAGTGAATATGGACCCTTCTTGATGGAACCATGGTTCCAGGTGTTTAATCACATTCTAGTTCTAACCCTTTGCTGATTATGTAAATATATACAGGAGTACCACCTACCCTGCAAATACAGAGAAACCGCCTAATGGCGACAATTCAGGACCAGGGTTAGGGACCTGTGCTCATATAAGTTTTCTTGTTCCTTATCGGTATATTTATGGATGCATGATAATATCATAATTGGATTAATGTCAGCAGAAAGATGCTTAGATCATCTAATAAAATATTTGACAATTTGCTTGCAACACTACACAGTATGTGTACTTTCTTTTACTGCATTTGTAAAAAATTACATTTCTCTGTAATGCTATTCTTAGCACATGTAGCACATTTTATTAATGTTTATGTATCAGCATAGGTCAGCTTTAGCAGATGTGTACTTGAAAGTTACCAGCAGTGGTCCAAAATGTTCATATCTGTGCCACAGTCCACACTGACGAAGATTTCGATGAGCAATTAGGCCTTCTCGCTTTGAAGTTGAGCATTGCAGCAAGTTGTTTTGTCAACAGCTTGCCATGTGCTGTTTATATTGAAGCGCAAGTTATTCAGACTGAGCCGACCATTATGCCATCGGCTCACTATAATTACCGCAGTGTAATGCCCAGAAAGGCAACGCGCTTTGACGGATGTATTAGTATATTGTAAATGAATAGTTTGCAGTCACCTGCCTTTTCTAATCCTTTGAATGACTGAACTTGGCCTTATGCCCACAAATAATGGAGTTTGAAGGATGAGGAATAACTGAGCGAATCAAAGTGACATCGAGGGATGTCGCTAATAAAATACAGTTACAGCTGTATGTCTCCTTCCTCTGATGCTTAATCTCTGTACTTCCATTATTGCCATCTCTGTGCATTAAATTGGACCCACTGAAAGCGATTGTGCAATAGATTTTCTTCTTTTAGCATTCACTACCAACAAATTAATTCCTTTCTGAAAGACTCATTTCGGGGCGCTGTGGCTGCCCGGCTGCTCTTTTGATGTCCACGGGTGAGTTTTATTAAAGTTTTGTGTCGTGTCTCCTGGCAGCACAATGCAGCTGAGTGATGAATGCTCTCTGGCCAAATTCAATAAGCACGGCTTGCCTCGCAGGCTGCTCTGTGTGTTCTCCCCCTGCCCCCACTGCTCCTCACTGATCAGTGTGTCCTGCCAAATACCTGCTCATCTCAAGCACAAACACCAACATCCGAGTGTTGTCTCAGTGTGTTGACTTTTATCCATCTTTGTCATTTTGTACAGGAAAATCAAATTGTATTAGGTGACACTCACAAACTGCAAATTGTGTATATTTGCTTAAACAAATGTTTTTTTGATGTAGTTTGCTTAGAATCACATGCATTTCCGCTTAATTAAATGCCCTCAAACTGTATTTCTATTTTAATATAGACCAGCCCCAACTGCAATTAGGTTTTAGCGACTACGATTAGTGATGGATCTTTCAGTTCACTGCAGTTGCATAATTGGCAAGCATTTATTTATTTAAGCCCCCAGGAAAGACTGGACCTGGAAAGTATATGGAGAATTGTTTCAACAACCCCCCAACGCGCACACACACACACACACACACACACACACACACAGCCAATCCGAGGCCTGAAGTCCCAGAAAGAATAAAAGGCTTCTGCTTTCTCTGGG
>JBBPDE010000002.1:9327371-9345334 GCA_037974605.1 Nannopetersius ansorgii
ACTCATTCCAGCTCCTCCTCCCTGCATTTCCTAATTACTCGATATTTATTGGTCATTAAATGACGTTTTTCTATTCTTTCTCATATGGTTCATTATCAGAAGGTCAGAGACTGGTAATATTGTCTGAAATCATTTATGTACAACTTCTTCGTCCTTTTTCTCAGGTGCCTTCTAGAGGCCCACTTTGGCAGCTAGAGGAGAGGCTGGCCTCCGTCACCATGACAGCGTTGCCACGGGACGTGACTTCTCTGGCTGCGTGTGGCCTTTTTCTCTGTCTCCTCGTTCTCTGTGTCCCCACTGTGCTATCCCAGAGGCTTCCTGTTCCCACCGAGCCTGTCCCAACCCCAGAACCGCAGAACAGGCTGGAGTGTACCCGCAGAGAGCACCCCATCGTCTCCGTTCAAGGTGAGTGCGAGTGCAATGCCTCTGTTACAAACCTTATTTCTAAGCGCTAATTTTTCACTTTTCTAATATGCCTCTGCCCAGAAAGAACCCACATAAGCACATTTTCAGAATGAATAATGCTAAAAACATGGGATGATATATGCAGTGATTATGAATATTAAATCTTATCCAGCCATTCCCATTAGTCATACGGTCGTATATTTCAAATACAGTGGCCACAGAAAGTGTCTAGTCATCCGCTGCATACTTCAATTTGTATTAGGTTCATTGTGTGACCTTGGCTGTGGTAGCTGGAGCTTGTTATTCATGTATAGATTTGTAAACCTATTCATAATATTATTTCCACCCCGACAGCAATGAAGATGTTCACTCTCATGTCTCAGGCCTGATACAAGTGGGTGCTCTTATAGGTATGATGACAGCAGTGACAGCACACACATGGCCACAGGCTTTAAATGTAAAGTGTCCTGTTGCTTTAAGAACCCAGTGACCGGCTTAGTGAGGCAGGAGCAATTGTGGTTTGCTGCTTTCCATAAAGGCTGTGCTAGACTGTCCTGGGAGGGAATAGAGGGGTTTGCTCAGACTGCTCTAGCCCTGTCGTGTCTCTCTGTCAGCCTGCTCCACATGCCAAACTCCAGCCAAGCAGAGCCGGCGTGTGCTGATGCTGGCGAGCACTGATGGACATGCTGAGATCTGTGGGAGATAAATGGCTTTCATTTCTTAAAGATTTCTCACCTAGCACGCAAAGAGAACAGAACGTGCAGTTACACTCCTCTGTCTCCTGGAGAATCTCTTCAGCCGACCAAGAAACAAGATATGCTCTGTGCCAAGAAGCCAGAGAGATCTGTTTAGACGACAGATAGAGATATGTACCCGGAGTGAAAGATGAACCACTGGCTATTGCTTTGCTTGAATTGGGGCAAGAAGTGTTTTTGTTGGACTCTCTGAGGGGCATGACAAAAACTGCAGAAAAATGGTCCACAGAAAAAAAATTTGAAGTGACAGCCACAGGCTTTGATATTACTGGAAATCTGCCCAGACATTAGAGCAGCCATGGTTCATAAGGACATTGCCTGGGGCTTGCACTTTTATTGCTACCATGAAGGCTTGGGGGTTGTTTTTTCGATTTGCCAGGTTTCTTTCCTGTTTATCAAAGTGAGGAGTTTTTCAGGAATGCCCAAAACAGGTTGAGAATTAGTCATTATTTTCTGGAGTTAAAAAGCACTACAGTTGTAAAGCATGCAATCCATCACAAAACATGAGAAACGAGCTGATCTCTTTCATTTGTTTCCACCCTCACCTGCTCATAGGAATGGCAAGTATTCTCCCTCTCATGGTATTCCATTTGGCTTCGTCTCGGCCACCCCTCAAAGCAAAAGCACTTTGGCATTGCTTTCACGATAAGAACAGCTGAACAATTGGCTTTGTATTGTAAGCTAGCACCTAAAAATGCCTCTTTATGTTAACCAAATTGTATAGAAATCCCTCAGTACACCTTAAAGCCCCCTTTTATGCTAGAGCAGTGGTATGGAAGTCCTGGCACAATGAAGGCGTCGGCTAAACCTGAGATTAGCTTCTTTGATGGATGAGCGTTTTTAAGTGGAGCACTCAGGCAGCCAGTGTGAGGAGTCACCTGGAAGAGCATGGGGCCCAGGCTCTAAGCTGTGGGTTTGTCTATGGGTTCTTTTGAAGGCCTATGAAACCTCGCCATGGAAAGAATCCTTCTTTAAAGCTGGTTGAGGGCAGTGGGGTGTGGCAGCCTCAATAGGGGCCTTTTTTACTCTCCTAAAGCTTTCCGGTAGGGCCAGCCGCTCGTGGAACGGCCCCAACAACCTGCTGCGCAGTTCCATCTGTTAAGCTACGTGTAAAATGGGATAATGCCTAAATTACATTCTCCAGTGGTTAATGCAATGATGCCTTTTATTTCTGTCTCCATTTCTGAGCAAACTCCTTTTGATAAAAGAACACAAAAATATTCATGTATAGTACCATGCATACGTCTCAAGAGTCTAAGCAAGTTTATCAAAACCTGTTTGTCTGGGTAGTGAGCTTATTTCATTAGAATAAATAAAATGAATTCATATGCAGTATAAAGTAATAAGAATTCCTTGTTTAAGAAAGGATTGATGTCTTGTGAGCTGGTTAGAGGAACATAAGTTTGGTTCCAGATTTCTAATCGATGCCCCCAGCCAGTGCATGTGTTTTATTAAATTCCATCTGCAGCACTCCTGATTAATTTAATGGAGTGTTGAGCAAGCCAACATGAATTGGATAATAACTACAAACAGTGTTGCGCTTCCAGGGAGAGGAAACAGTAAACACATTGGTATACATTTTTGTACTGATGTTTTTTTATATATTCTGATGATTGTGTTTTTGCATCATTGTACCATTACTAGCATATTGGGTTGTGGCTGTTTTGTTAAATTACAGATCAAACTGCATGTTTTTATGATTTGAAATGCACATTTCATTTAACGCTGCATATATAACTTAACATAAAATATTAAATAACTTATTCCAGTATGTAAAGACCCAATACCCTACATGCTGTGATGCCTGCTTATTTGTGTGGTGTTTTTAATAAATTAGAATTCCACAGGTTGTTTTTGTAACTGCGCCTTTAAGACTGATGTAAATGACCCCTGTTCTGATCGGCTGCCTTGTTTTGTGCTTCATTAAAAAAGAAGTTGGCCATTTAATTTCAACAAATATACAATAATTGTGTGTTAATATGCAGGGGCATTGATGCATTTTTTTCACCCATCCTTTATTTTTGCGACTACAATTCTTTATTTTATTGAAATTTTGTGAAACCTGGACACCGATTACTCGTTTTTTGTAACATAAAGCAAAAAAGAAAAACAACAGTCTTTTATTTGATGAATATCCCTTATCATTTTGACACATAGTTTGTGACCTACATCTGACCTGCATATATCTTCCGAATCTGTCACATACCAGCTGATAACGTACACAGACATCTTATATATAAATCATTGATATAGCAAAAGTGTGTAGGCAGTGTTTTTTCACTGCTATAAATATTATATAATCTCTCTATCAGATTCCAGTGCACTGTTATGTCTGAGTTTGCACATTTCATGCCAGCACTTTTAAAACAGATCCTGTGAGATAAGAGTAGAGGCATGTCATGGCAAACTTTTGTGCACGGTGCCAGAAATTTTTTTCAACAAATAGGTGACCCAAGTCTCGTTCAACAAATGGTGCCATTATATAAAATCATGGTCAAACTCTTTGAGAAAGTGGACCTATTACTGGCCACACAGGTGTTCATGTGTCATGTGATTTTTAGAACCTAAAAGGGCTAATTCTGAGTGACATACCATGCAAACTGACAGTTCAATGGCAGATGTCCTGTGTGCAGATCGTGCCCTCCCCAGATGTGATCCTTTCAAACTGTCCTTCTTAGCTAAAATGGCAGTAATCTCCCCCTAGAGGATAGGCACTACTAAGTCATTGCTCTGTCCATTCCCTTCTCTCTCCCACAGCTACTATAATTGGCCCAAGATTGTTTGTCTGGACTGCAGAATGGTCTCGCTATCTGCTTTCCAGTGCGTAATGGTGCTGTCGCTTAAACACCCACCCTTCCTGGAGGACCCGTCGAAAAAGAGAGAGCCATGTTCTCTGTACTAATGATACCAGGGAATTTAAACTTTGAGGGCAAATGCTGTTTCACTACAATTGAGCTCAGAGATTTGGGCTGCTGGTGGTTACATCCATCCATCACTCTAGAGCCGTTTAACACGTTGTTTGTCCTTGTCCCAGTCTAAATTTCAGGGCTCGGAATAAATGCAGTGTTTACATTTGTCGCCTGTGGGTTCACCGATGTCTGGTCAGGGGTGTAAAGCTTTCGCAGGGGTCCCTGTGCTCTGCGTACGGTTCTTCGCACCTTTCCGTGCCCTTTTTCTCTCCATTGCAGGCACAGATGCAGCCTGCTTGAATGGCTTAGCCTAGTCGCGGGCTCTGAATGTTTCTCTCATTGCTTTTGAGAGAGGTGCTCTTTCAGGTTTCTGCCTGGCTGCGTTGGCCCTCGATTACCTGTCTAGTCCCCCTGAGTACCCCAGCAGAGTTTGGCCTCCTCTTCACCAATGTGACATTTCTTAGGCTATTCAATGTTCTCACTTTTTTTTCTATTACCAGTCTGGGAGGATTCAGATTTCTCTAGCCCTGCTGCCTGTCTGCTCATGCAGTAGCCTCCAGCCACCCGGAGGACACAGACAGCCTAGAAATCTCACAACAGGCACAGGGCATGGACGAGAAGACAAAACAAAGGCAAATTTGGTATTTGCGCAGATAAGCTGCAGTCTGCCTGTCCTGATAAGATCCTGGGTGCCCCATGGAGAGATGGGCCAATCCTTTGAGGGGAGAAAAGGAAAATAAAGGAGCGTTTGCAAAGCAAGAAGGGAAGATGCCTCCGTCTGTCGAGGGACTCTGGTGGTACTCTCTGGTTGCACTGACGCCTACCTGTGCTGTGGTCTGTGGACCCATCTGTGTTGTTTATTATCAAAGCTCTTCTTACCTCTTTGCTGTGTGGGAGGATGCTATGCATAGTGGCCAGTGTTGTTTGTCCTCCTATTCAAATGATTGAATGTCCTTTCCTAGTTATTCCGTAGCAGATATTATTCATTAGGCGCAGTGTCCGTCCCGTCTTACGTTTTTAAATCGTGTGTTTTTCAAAACATGGAAATCTCATTTGTTCCCTTGCTTATCTGTTACCTCAAGGGTTACAGTATGTCACATGGCAAATTCAGCATATTCCCATTTTCACAAAGATATCTAGCCTCAGTAAGCCTAAAGCACCTACTGACAATTAATCAGTGTCACCAAAACAGATAACAGTCCAGTCCCTGCAGGTTCAGCGTGCTCACATCGTGCGTCTCTTCTTCTATTAAAGAAACGCTCATATTATAGAGTATCCATTCTAGATCAGGCATGTAAGGTTACATTTCAGTGTGAAATGCGGGTAAGTAATGTTCCTCTTAGACCAAATTTGAATTTTAATTAAAGGTTAGATGTTTTTAGATTTTGGAGCCGATTAACAACATCAATTTTTCATGACCTTCTTAAGCCATCTTTGTCATGGGGGCCAATAATTATGCAGCTGACTGTACATCCTCACATCCTTGTAACATTTCTAATTTCTCTGGGGAGTATTTCACATTTGGCCTTACATCCCCCTGATTTCTGATGAAAGAAAGATGATCTTTTTCTATGAGAAAACCTGGAATATCCTTTTTTGCCCGTTGTAATTCACACGTGTCATATTTCTGAAAAATAGAAAAGGTTCTTGCGGAATGATCTTAGGTTTCAGATGAGTGTGCAGTTCACATCCCTGCCTCTTTTAAACCCTCTGTTCCTAGTTACAAATCTAAAATGATCAAAGTTGTGTACTTTGAGCGCTTTGGATCTTGCTGTGAAATGATCTACTCAAATCAGAACAAAAATAATGGCCATTTTCTGAAATTCCTCGTCCTCCAGGTCCAATTTCTGTGACCATTCTGACTTAACCGTCAGCACAGATGACATATTGTGTCTGTTTTAGCACAAGTGCTTTGTTTACAAACAGACGGCTGTGCCGTAGGCTGTAACATGCAGTGGGAACTAAAAAGCAGAAAAGAAGGATTTCACAGCTTGAGACAGACACAGAATACACAGACGCGATAAAGAGTCATTATTTGGAAGGAAGGAGGGTGGGGGGGGTGCGAAATGAATGCCTATGGTCTTGGACATCACAGCTGCAGATTGACTGAAGTAGTATTGAATGTAACCAAATAAAATAGAGAAATAATGCATATGCAATCACATTAGTAAACACACAAATTGACAGAGTTGCTAAAAATCTTAAGATTTAGAATCTGGTCAACTGAGAACCGAGAAAGATAGAAACTTTAAAGTGATCCTGCAATGTTATAGCAATGACCCTCAGTTTCTATACACACACTGTTTATTTACTTACTATAAAGTTGCTGGTCACTCAAAACTAACTTCCTGCCTCCAAGGGAGGTAAACAAAACCAAATTTTAATAATGGGGCAAAATATGTCTGCAATGTTTATTGGACTGAGAATGTCACTGTAAGAAGATACTTGTGATGCAGTACAGTGCAGTTTCCTTAAAACAATAACAATGCATTGAAATAAACCCAATCTCTTCTGAAAATAAGCTGAAAAGCAAAAATGCATTGGTGTATTATTCTTTATTAATGAGGACCTTACACCCACTTCCACAGGTCTACTGTATACAGTACATGGATCTGAGACCTCCTTACAGTGTATTTCATTTCTAGTAAAAATATGTCCAATATGTATATTACCTTATTATGTTTAAAATATTTTATTTTTTATTATACTCTGAGAAACAATGGAAGACACATATTTATCAGAAACGTCTTCAGTTTATCAAATCTGTAATTTTCCACCACGTCAACTGTAGCTCTCCTATCCTTCATCTTTAAACAGCTGTGACAACTCTAACATTTACACTAGCTGCAACTCAAACACACCTCAGCTGCCTTGCTTTTTTTTTCATGTGTATCTAAATTGGCTGAAGGAGATTTTCTGAGGATGTTAGATAAAAGATCCACTAGTCCATGGGTGTCAAACTCAGTTTGATGGTTCTCCTCCTCAAACACATTCACTAAACCTGACATTTAACTGGCGAGGTGAACCAGGTGTTTCTGAACAGGGAAATCACCAAAACATGCTGGACCACGGCCTTCCAGGACTGGAGATTTTAAATTATGGAGAGAAAAGTGACACAACGTGACAGACAGCCATGCAAGACCTGTCACAATCAGATAAAAAGCACAGAGGAAAAATCTTGCTTGGACTTGTGCCTTAGATCTTCAAAATATACAGGTGTTTTAGTCCTTCTTGCCACTGTGAGAAGATAACTAACTCAACCATGTGGGAAGAATAAATAGCTGTTGAATGAATGAAGAAGGCATTGCTAAGAAAAGAAAATAGATCTAAAAGAACCAAAAGTTTTATACTAGAACACTTAAGCTGGATCTGTGGAGAGAAGTTTTATGAATAAGTGTGAATTTGGAACAGGGAGTACTTGGATCGTGAGAAGCAGAAAATGCCACCAGCTTCTAAGACTGAATTTTGGAGGTGTTTAAATCTTTATTAAATAATAAATCCACAGGATATAAACAAGTCTCCAGAAAAGAAAGAACCTCAGTAACAAAAACAAAACACTGGACTGAAAAATCATGATGCTAGGCGTTCAAGGCTTCTATGCAATTTTCTGTTACATATACATGTCATGATTTTTTTTCTGATGGTAGATATCATGATTTTTTTTTCATGATGTTTTTTTCTACTTTAGACCATCTTTTGTTATGCACAATTTGTCAACCAGGCTCTGCCCCAGTAATCACTGCTCAGATTCTGGCCATATGACTGCTGTTGACTAGTTCATAATTGGGAGGTGGATTATTCTCAACACAGCAGTGACATGTTAGACGTGGTTGTGATATGTTAGTGTGTGTGGAGCTGGTATGAGCACAGGAGGAACAGAGGTGTTGGTAGGGTTTCTAAAACACAGCGGTATCGCTAGGTTGACAACCCCCCCCCCACCCCCCACCCCCCCCCCACCCATGTAATTTCTATTTTTTTTAATAAAGTGGTCCCTTATATTCATCTGTGAACACACAACAGCACACAGTGTAAACAATGTGAAAATCTTTCTCTACATTTAATCCATTTACTGAGTGAAGCAGCAGGCAATCAGTGAAGCGGCACCCAGGGAGCAGTGTGTGGGGATGGCTCTTTGCTCAAGGGTACCTCTGTGGTGCCACAAGCAATCCTGGGATTAAAACCCACAGGTAGGCCACCAGCTGCCCCAAAGGTACAAAATGTCCCATTCCTTTTGGGAAGTTAATTTAGTGCATCTTTAAAATCATTGAAATTACACCGTTGGACCTTAAGAACTGTGTTGTACACTAAAGGGTACATTTATATTATTTGTTCCTCCAGGAACTACCAAGTATTTGTGAAGTTCCTTTTTACTCACGGTGTAGGATCTGATCTTTAAGGGCTTTAAGGTCTTGCACTTGTTGCTGTTGTTTACTCTCTAGGCTGCATGAATGTATTTCTTTATCAGATTTTGTGAGATGAACAGAAACTTATACACTTCATCATATCCACCTGTACACTTATAGACATTCCTCTTGGGTCTGTTTGCTACTGAAAATAGAATAGCCTTCTAGTGATAGCTGAACTGTATGTGGGGTGGGCAGAAACACCTTGTCTTGTGTGTGTGTGTGTGTGTGTGTGTGTGTGTGTGTGTGTGTTTGGGTGTGAAATAAATAGGAAGTCTGTTTTAATTCTGAAATAAATAGGAAGTCTGTTTTAATTCTTCTAAAACTGGGTTATAAAGGTTATGATTTATGTCCCCTTTAGCACATGCAAGCCAGGCTGCTAAGCTGAGATCCTCTAGATCTGGTGGCTAATGCATTAATCTCCCGAACCATGGATTGGCGGTAAAAAAGCAATAATCGTCCATCAACTCCAAGATCCGAACCGTAGACCCTCTGGGAGCAAACAGCCTTTCATATTTATCCCTCTTTATTGTGCATGGACTGCCTGGTGCTAGATAGGCTTTATGGAGTGGAGAAGCCAGTCGTGCATTGAAAGGCAGGAGTAAGTGAGGGGATAAATGTCTTTTAGAGTAAGCCTTTAGTGTCAAACTCTTTAAGAGAGTAAACAGGCAGCTTTAGCTGCTTGTGCAGTTAATAGGGCTTTGGTTTTATTTTTGCACATTTATTTTGAAGAGTTTATAAATAAGAGATTTTGTGTTTGGGTGATTAATGTGAACAGCCTTATGTGCAAATGTGTCTTGGCTCTCGGATGTGCAACTTTTACGGCTAAGGCAGTTTTGTTTACTGGAGCTGAGATGAGACTTTTCTGGAAGTGCCTCTTTTGGCTCCCTGTGCTGTTAAACACTGCAGCCTTCTCCTCAGTGGGGTATACTGCTGCAGTGCATGCAGGTGACCCGAAGGTTATCATTACACTCGCATGGTGTGCAGAGCCAGCGCTATGTGTCAGCCCATCTCCTCCTTGCTCTGTTTCTCTGGGTGTTCACGCTACATTCTTCCGGACAGCATGAGTGAGTGAAGGATGCGCTCTTCTGCTCTGGGACTCATGGGAGAAATGCTCTTTTCTGTAAGAGTGCTCTTCTAGCTGCAGCCATGCGGGAATCCACACGCTGTAAAATACATTTTTAGGTCTGCCAAAGAGCATTCGTCCGTCATTCACCAGTGTACTGTCAGGCTCTAAGCACATGGAACTCTGTACTGAAGTATGGAATGCATTGGTTCTGTAGGTACAGATCATTGTAAATAAGTGTGAAGTACATGAACTGACTGTAGTACTCTTGAGATTCCAGTTTATTACTTACACCCAACTGATGGACTATTCTCAGCACCGGAGTGGGTGTTGCTTTTGGAATAATGTATCAGACACAGCAGGGTAGGGTAGGCTTTTAAACACTGCATGTTGAGAATAGTCTTTCAACCAAAATATCCAGCCAACAGGGGCCCTGTTGCAAGAAACTAACCACTGATGAATGACTAGTTGTATATAGCACAAACTGTGCATGAAAAGAGCATCTAAAATCTTGCACAACAAGTAGTTATGTACAACTACTGGAGAAAACGTTTCTACTCATATTAATGGTATTAATAAGGGGTGTGCTGCATTAATAGTCTGTACTCTGCTGGGAAGGCTTTATACTGTTTGGTGGAACATTGCTGTGAAGATCTGATTACGAGTGAGGTCAGTTATTGCTGTTGGATAATTAGTTCATCCACTTTCACAGCCCAATGCTGGGCTTCATACCCCTCTTACTGATGCTTAGCACTGGGCCTGGTGACATAAGACTTTTCTCTACAGGTTATACAAGTTGTGATGCATGTATCGCTCTTGATAAGAGAGTCAGCAAAATGCCATGAATGAAAATGTAAATGAATGTGTCAGCAATTAATTCAGGACAAACTGGCCAAGTTCACTGATTAGGAGTGTCGGCTATGTGACAAAAGCAAAAACAGGATATTCGTTTTCATTTTCATACTCATCAAACCCATTCAGTGACCTCTAATGTCCTGAAGAGAACGCTACCATCCTGGAAGAGATCAATCCTATCAGAATAGAAATGTTGCAAACTGGTATAAATTGATCAGTCAGAATATCTGATTACTATATAGATTAATAGAGACCTTTTTAGGGTTTTAAGGGACACAGGCCCAAACCGTACTAGCAAAATGCCCCTATAGAATAAGAAGGCCACTGGAACCTTTCACTATTTTAGTTTAATTCTCTTTTTGCATGCCACACATGCACACACTCACTTGTGGGGAATGTTTGGAAGGATGACAATCTGACCAGATTGCTTTTTTTCTACATCTCTGTAGGCCAGTGCCTGTGCTTTTACCTCATTCGCCTTTGTAATGAAGGGTTTATGCGCTGTAGCTCTACTGTAATATGTTTCTCAATGTCGTTGTGGATGGTCTGGTCTTGCTAATACAGTCACATCACGTCTTGCTTTGACATTCACAGTCACTTGAGGAACAGTTGCTCTTCAGTTTTTCCTTATCACACTAATGCATGAATATCATAGTCTTAGAACGTGCACTTTCAACCACAATTTGCAGCCCTGTGTACCAATGTCCTTCCCATAAATCTAAATGCAGAAATCACACTCTAGTCAATAATGAACTCTCTTTCAAAATCACTTTGAAAGCACTTTTGTTTCTTTTCCTCCTCCTGTCTTCATACAAAATTTGAAGTCAACCAGGCCTGGTCATCGGCAGTATATGTTCATTTGGAAGTTGTATAATGCAGTACACTTGTTTGAAAGCATATACAGTACACTTGTCATGTTTCTTTATTCATGTATTCACAGTTTTCCTTAATTTTAGTCTTTTCAGAGTCAGGCATGTTGATCTACAGACTTATATTGCAATATCAGTATAGAGAAGTTGTCATCTAAACTACTAAATAATGCATGACTTTTCCTAAATAAAAAAGTAACTATTTCCTTTGAGAATGTAAGTTTTTCTGAACACCAGGAGTGGGTAGTGTTGACATCAAGACTAAAATTGGCTACTTTGAAGAATCTTTGCACAATTCTGTTTCTTATAGTTTGATATATCAAATAGTAGACTAATAATAAGGATATCTATGAGTAGTTGTGTATAAGATTTTAATAGTGTATGGAAGGGATCACTCCAATAGCTGTAAACATAAGGTAGCTTTTTGTTTTGTTTTGTTTTCTGGGGTTTTTTTTGTCCAGTTATCTCCCTAGTGTTAGTTGTCACTAACTCCCAACCCACTGTTGTATGACTCCAAGCAATCTCAGAGTGAAGGTAAGCATATGCTTCACCTCAGGCATGAAGCCAGCCGTCACAGTGAGCAGCTGAGTTCACCATGAGGAGAGTGGCCGACTGCCGAACCTTTTCTGAATCAGCACGAGAGGAACTAACTTGTCCTTCCAGCAAGATTTAGTTGTGGTGACTTTGGGCTATGCATGATTGTGATATAGTCAAGTTTGCTCACATGGTGATGTTCTCAACATTTATCAGCAGTTGCACCCCTCGGAGGCCATCTGTCAGATCCAATTGAGGCTGTAGTTACTAATGGAACCTGACTGGAATCAGTGCCGTGTCTGCCCTGTAAAGCTGTCTGATGTGGACGAGGAGTAGCACAAATGCCAAACCCTTCTTTGTTATGTCTCTAGAAATTATGCCTTGAATTTTGGTGGCATATGTTTCCAGTTGATCTGAAGCAAATTCTGTAACATGGACTTTTAGTGTTATAGCACAGGAATGATGTGCTCTTTTCACTTCTTCTGTTAGACTTGCATCAGAATTCTTGGGAGTCTTACATTGTCCAGATTTGTGTTCCCGTGTGACAGACAGATTGTTTCATTTGACCCAAACATCTGGATGACTCACTCTCCCTAGACAGATGCAGGCTGTGTTGAGAAGATTTATTTGCAGTGTTTTTGTTGGGAGGCAGGGTGACCACAGTTCTGACCTGTACGCACGCAGCTGCACTTGTTTTGCATCTTCAAAGTGCATCACACCAGAGCTACTTAGAGGAACATGCCAAGTTACTGCACCATCTGTATCAGACATTGTACAATATTTTTATGATATAATTTAGCCCAACAACTGAGACTTTTGCTGGAAATTGGGATGGGAAATAGATAATTATCCAATCTAAATTCAAAGGGAGTGGAAAAATTCAATCAGATGATAAGGCTCTTAAGGATCAGGTAAAAGTTGTGTAATATTTCAGAGCGATTTCTCGCTATATTTAATGTCAGATCCAGTGAGCTGCTGAAAGATCTTGTTCTTGTGTGAAAGATAAGAAATCTCATTGCACATTAGTTCCCCCTCACAGTTAAATCCTATTTAGAAAGCCACGTTAATATCACCGAAAGATCAAAAGGTTTTATTTTTACATAATGCTCTGTCTGAGTCATTTTATTCCCATTTCAAAAAAGACCCCGGTGGGTGCCCTAAATATCTGCTAGGGCAAATTGTTTTGATTTCTAGAAGCTGGTGTCAAACAGTGCTTTTATGTGTTGCATTTCCTAGAAAGTGGAGTTTTGACTGAGTGTCATGTTGAATTAGGATCAGCCCCAATGATGCAGCCCAGCCAGAATTGTACCTCTCGGCTGGGCCTCTCTCATGACTCTGTGTTGAACCCAGTGCCAGGGCCTAATCTACAGAGCTTAAGAATGACTTGTACAGACTTAAATCACACTGACTAGCTGGGGACTCCTTTACTCAGTGTAGCTTCAGCTTTCTCACCACCTAACCAGCGGGTTTACAGGAATGAGCCACAGGAACATGTTTTTCTTTAAATTCTCAAGAAAATCATTAATCTAAGGATCTGTTTAGGGTGGTCACTATCAGCAGGACTGGTAGTTGAGTAATCGATCAATTATATTAATGATTTTGTAATTGTTCTGTTTTGTGTAACCCTGATCCAGAGTGCTCTTTGAGATCGCTGACATTTTTTATAAACCTTTTAGAGCCTAATTGACCATTGTTAAAAAAGCATTTTGTCATAAATCAGAGGATAATTACATTAGGCTCATTTTTACAAAGGCTCATTTTATTTCTGGTGCATGCCAACTCTTTAATATGAGATAATGAAGGAATAGAAATTAACACAGGACTGAAACAAGGACTGAAGTGAATATAGACACTGAAACTGTAATAGGCATTATAATTACTTGGCTAAAAATACACAGAAAGGGGAAAAAAACTTTAGATTTCAGAGAACATAAACATATTACAACGATTGCTTAACTTTATTTTCACAATGGTACTCACCCTGTCATACACAGCTAAAGCAAGATGTTCACACACGGACTAGAACTT
Organism: Nannopetersius ansorgii; assembly: GCA_037974605.1. Lineage (NCBI taxonomy): Eukaryota > Metazoa > Chordata > Actinopteri > Characiformes > Alestidae > Nannopetersius > Nannopetersius ansorgii. Next base: position 9,341,196 of record JBBPDE010000002.1, read on the forward strand.
TCTCCAGGGAGCTAGAGTTTGTGAGCTTGCCCATTTCTTTAAAAGCCTGAGCTACTAAGAGATAACCAAAGTTTACACAATGAGTAATATATACATTTATTTGGCTGTTTCTCTCTCTCCATCTCATTTGGTAATATCAGTCACGATTGGATGCGACCTTAGCCATGTGTCCAGTAAAACCAGCAAAAGAAGTGATGAAAACAAACCTGCTCTGTAGTCAACTTGTGGTCATTGCTCCACCTTTTGAAAAATGTTCGGACTGCAGAGAACGCCTTTAAAATGCCATGTTTACTCCAAAAGACCATGTTCAAATGTGATTCATTTAGAATGTAAATTGTAAACTATAATTTTTGGAGTAATTGAGTTTGATTGAATAATTGTGGCAGCCTTAACTCTTTTGCTTGCATTTTCTTTTAACTGTGCTGCACATAATGACTGTTTACATAAATGACATCTATTAATTGAAGAAAAGTGTTTCTTTATTCTGTCTGCCTTCACATATTTTCTCTTTTCTTTCAGCACTCAGCCCTTGGATCTCTACTTTTTCCCATCCTGGTGTACGAGACTTCTCCCAGCTCACCCTTGACCTCTCTAGGAATGAACTGATAGTAGGAGCAAGGTAATAACTTATGCATTATCAGAGCACCCGGTATAGAATGCTAAATGAGTGCTTTTTGGTCATTCCGTGCCAGGGTCCTAGTCATATGTATCTGTCATATCATTGATTTCCACAAAAAAAATAATTCAGCTTATGCATCTGTGCAAAGTTGTGCTACAGTTCATTTTTAAGTAATCATTTATTAAATCAGTATGATAATCAGTATCAGAACCCTCTCAGGTACATGTTAATTTAATTGTTGATAGTATGACTGAGCTCAGCTGAAATATTAACTTGGCATAAATAATAGGTATTTAAATCTACTGATTTAATGTAAATACAATTCCACAGCATAACACTTTATTTAAGTATTTTATGCAATTATTTTGTTTTATTATCAAAATAATTTTCAAAATGCTGGAAAGATGACCAAATTATTTTTGATGGCCAGCAAGACAGGACATTTTGCTTGCCTCCAGTGCAGAAATCCTGTATTTCTGCATAAGATTTGCTTCGTAGTCAAATATGGGTTAAGATATATTTAACCCTGAAGTGACAATATAGTGCCATTTCTCTTCCTGGCACTATATTGGCCATGTGTCCCAATACTTTTGTCCACTCCAGATAGATTTAATTCCCAGTGCCTTTTAATGGACAAAAGTTTTGGGACGGAGCACCATTCAAGGACGAGTGACCCCACACTTTTTTTCTCCCCTCCCTATTGTACAGTAAGTAACGTCTCGTGTCGTTTTAGTAGATGAAAACGAAGAGACATTTTAGCATCGGTTTTATTTTGTAAACCACCTTTAGCATCGTTCTTATTCGTCAACAGTATTACAATATCGTTATATTTATCGCCACATGACCAGCATTTACATTGGGCCTGAGGTGAAGTTTTTGTCACGTTATAAATGATCGTTGATGACAATATTTAGTCATAATTTTTGTTGATGAAAGCTACAATAGCTGAGGGTCCGTGCAAAACATAGTGGAAGCTCAGGAAGGACTGCTATTAGGACTGGGTCTAAATTCACAGTGTGCACCATTGTACCATGTCCACTATGTGCTCGACTGTGCATGGAAAAATGCAAAAAGTATTTATCTATAGAACAGGTATGCATAGGAGGGAGGACTGTGCAAAAATTTGTAGTAAACACTGGTATTCGGGGGAGGGCCTGCCCGCTGCAATGCCTGTTGAAAATTGTTGTAGTCTGACGGCGATTTCCGTGAACCAGCGGATTCAAAACTGCCATTTAAGTATAGATACCAGTGCTAATTAATACCAAACCCGATACTAAATTTGACTATGTAAGCCTAAAATCAACGTTTGGGCAGGAAACAACTTTTTTTTCCAAATTTGTTTTCTTAGCTGAATTTCCTTCTCTGTATAATTATTGGTAGCTCAAAGGTATGAAAGCTACTTCATAATTTGTTTGCTACTGCTTATCTAACCTTTGCCCTTTCTTCAATTTCTCTGCAGAAACTACCTCTTCCGACTAAACCTAAGCAACATTTCACTAATACAGGTGAGCAGAAAGCTGTATTAGGACTGTGGCTGATTGAATGCTAAGGTGTTTACGCTGTGGCGTGCTTGTCCTATCAGTAAGGCTTTGGCAGTGAGGAAGTGTTGGCTTATGAATGAGAATGGGTTCAGCTCCCAAATTCATCTGGAAAGGCTTCAGAGGAGACAGCGATGTCCAGCATAGAAACTGATTTGGGCATCTTTATATACAACTATCACATTTTGACTTGAGCTTGGCACATTTCAACTTGAAATCTTTACAAGGTCAGCCAGGGCTGCCTGAAGGCTGGATGAAGATGTGAGTTGAGCTGGCTGCGGCTGCCCCACCCGTGCGGGGTTCATTTGGCTGAGGTTCATTGTTACATTAAACACCAATATGTGGCAGTTGAATGGAATGTATTGCAGAGTAAGTTTGGCCTTATTCTGTGTCTGTGTTGGAGGGACACATGGTCTCCAAAATATAACTAGGATAGTTCTGGTTGACTGCCCTAGACTGGCGAGACATAAAAGAACAATACATCCAAGGCTTGCTTTTTTAGTATTCTTTGTTGTTTCAGTGACTTCTCTAGATTTGGTATAGTGGTGAACCTCTCAGCTTCTATCTAACACATATACTGTCACTGAAGTGTCCCAAAGGAGAAAGTTAGCTGCAATTTCATTTTGTTTCATTTCGTCTCAACCCGTACAACTCTGTTCAATTCCCGTGGGTGACCCAAAGCTAGGAATAAACAAGATGGAGCTTTCTTCATTTGAACTAACTGGAGCGTCACGAGCAGTGCCAGGTTCAAATCGATGAGCAAATCTCACACCAGCAACTGAAGGAGAAGTTCTGTGCCCAGCAGAATGCTGAAACATTGGTGAAAGAATGAAGGAGAGCCTGTGGAACTGGGTCTAACATCTCAGTCTCCCTGAACTTCACACCTCACATCATGGAACTATAAGGAAACACTTTGCTGGTGGTAGTTTTAAGGGCAAAACCTATCCTTTCCATTTGTTATTTTTTCACTGAGAGTAGAAGAGCTCAAAACTGCAGAATGCATTTCCGTAGTCATTCATCAACATGTCCACTCTGCCTGCCCTACGCGTGTCCTCCTGCACTTTTTCTTATCCCCTCCAGTGAGGTATCGCTCCTGCTTTCTCTCCCTTCGTCCCTAGCCCTCACACCATTAGTGTTATTGTACATTTGTCTGCCAGCAGTGGAATGGAGCTGAGCAGCAGCCAGCTCATCTCTGAAATGCATGTCCAAGTGCCAAACATGCGGGCTTTGGCAGCAGGGCCGCAGGGCCAAAGGGGAGCCTTTTCAACTTTTACCGAGCTGGATGAGGTGAGAAGTGCTGATGCCTTCACTCTGAACGCACGCCTGGGCCATTGAGAAAGCTGACCCTACCAGAGCGCCTGCTGTTTCCATTTAAGCAAAGGTATAGAAACGCGGGACTGCTGCAGCCAAAAGCATGGCTTAAAATGAGTCATCGTTTTTCAGCTAACCTAAGTGCTTTCAGTGACCCTGAAGTGTACGCGTTAAGCAGCTGTGAGGCCATTTTCTTTATCAGTGCATTCACTTTGATTACTTTTGCCTCATCAGACACTTGGTGAGATACTTGGTTTTACTCACTGATCTCAGGACAACATGAGCCTAGCAAAGACCTCAAGAAAAGTAAGCAATAATATAATTTACATAGCACCTTTCATACTGATTTTTTGTTATAATCCATCTCAAAGTGCAGGGATATGAGTCAAAATGATCAACTAAACTACTAAAATAATTAGTATAAACTAAAGTAAAAGCAAAAAAATACAATTGAACCCTTTAAATGAAGCATTCTACTTTATTGAAGAAAATTACCAAAAATCTTTTACGCTAAAACAAATGGGAAAAGTGAAGACTGAACTTTATTGGTGAATGTAAATTAAATTTGTAATTACATTTAAGTGTTATTGAACAACCAAAGTAATAATTCTTTATTTCGAACAGTTAATGTAAAACAGACATTCCTATATACACTTTAACAAGTAATAATA